>VYZW01054566.1:5215-35508 GCA_013401315.1 Balaeniceps rex
GAGAGAGAAAAGTTTCAATTTCTCATCCTGTGTTAAGAGACAGGTCCTCTCAAAGACTATAACAGTGTCAAACACATCTTTTTGCTGAGTTGTTAAATCACAGTTTTCAAATGCTAAGGGCATACCACAATCCTTACTGCCAGGTACCACTGCATTTCAAAATGTTATTTTAAAATAAATGTACAAGTTACAAAATAAAATGCTCTGGAGGAAACCCATGAAATGGCTAAGAGATTAACATATCCAATACTGTGTTCAGCTCTTAAGAGCTAGCACAAACCTGGGATGTATATCTTGGGAAAAGAAGTCGTATTACGGGTTTTGTCAGAAAAAATGTCAATCTTTACTTCTTGCTTTCTTATTTTTACAACAGCCATGATATCACTATCCCTGATGACACCTCCCTTTCTTTTTGTGTTTTACTACCGCTACTTTAAAAATCTTTATCCTCAGTATACCTCTTTGGAGATAGTTCATTCTTTTCTCTCTCATTTCAGCACTAGCAAATACTCTTATTCTGATGTTCTAGGAAACCTACTTTATATATTTTGACACAGACTTCAGAGATGCAAAAATACTCTCATTTCAGGAGAAAGTAGATATGGGTGGAACCATGTTTAGAATGATATCTCAGATTATTGGAAAAAAATATCCATCTGTAAAGTACTTCTTGATTACATATTTATTCTTTTATTATCTACCTACTTCATTCCTAATCTTCCCTTTTGGTGTTAGTTTTCAACTTCTCAAATTTATGGCTATTGGAGGGTAGTCATAATCCCTGATCTTCCCAAGCTTCGCTCCTAAGAACTCTGCCTCGCCAGACCTGGGACATCCACGTGCCATGTTAAATCAAGGAGTTCAGACTTTCACATTTCATTCTGGAATTAATTCAAAGTTGTACTACAACATTCATAGAGCCTTGCTATCACTGCAGTGTACCTGTTTTTCATCAAGTCTATTTGATATTACCATATCAAGTCTCTTTCTCTCTTTAAATTATTTAGATTTGTTTTGTTTTAAAGGTGTTACCCCCAAAAAATCAGGTTCATAATCTGGCATACAACAAACTCAGTGATTCTGTTGAACAAAAAAAGAGCATCTTACTGGCAAAAGAACATTAGTATTTAAACTAATAGAAAGGTTTTATGAATCCAGAAAAATGCTATGGTATCATTTGTAGTATTAAAGGCTGTATCAATAAAGTAAGAATATTTTTCCAAACACTTCTCAGAGACTTATTGCAATGGGAAGATGTTTTCTACTGCTGAAAGGAAAAGAACTACTTAGCATTCAGGAAATCATATAGTGATATCTAAAAATTGGAAAGCTGCAGTCAAGTGAGGCACATGTTTTAAAAATATTACATTCAATGAGTTATATTCAAGTACAGCAAGTGTCTTCCAACAGTGAATTAGTAGCCAGCAACAGAGCACATGCTTACATTTCTCCAACATCAGACTACAGGTAAATTTTAAGACCAGAATACCACTTTACGGGTTGCACATCATAGCAACAGATCTTTTTGATGAAGAGTTAATAAACTGTTTCTAATAAGAAATAGGATCTTCTTAATGGAAAAGATGATCATTTTACACAAGACGTACAATAAACTGCTGGTTTGGCATGAAGCACATATTTTTACACTCTTTCAGCCAAAGTAACAGTATTTATTCAGACAATTTAAACAATGCATAAAAGCCTCAGCTGAGGCCAAGTTAGATATTCAAACAATTTGATGCAGAAATTGTAAATATTGCATCTGCAATTCTAAAGTAATGATAAAATACTCATTAACTCACATACTGAAGAAAATTAAGCCAGAAGTCGTAGGCCTTAAGACTAACATCAGTGTAGAATTTTACCTCCAATATTCTTGTTAACCTGTTATTGCACACATTCTACCTTCTTTGGACCCCCACGCATGAAATATGAAGACAGACTGCAATTGCTAATACACGTCACCAGCTATTAAAAATATTGCATCTTGACCAACATGGTTTTTTCCTTGTCTTAAATTGGGACTAATGATTACAGAACTTGTAAACTTTCCTCAGAGCAATTTTAGAGTATAATTCATTGGATAAATGACAAGATTTCAATAAAATTAAAAGTATTTTAAAAAATTATTCAATGCAGTCTAACTGTCAATTGCTGTTCGGAAAATATGCAACTGAAATATACACTAAGATCAACTTTGGAATAAATGGTCTAACATTCTGGATGTGAAAAATGTAATTTATGCAAAAACATCCATACTTCTATTCAGTAGACTTACCCTGTACAATTCTAAAAACAAGAAAACATTACAGGAAAAAAGGGAATATTGATTTTGTAATAATTCCTTCACATAATGCAAAGAGAAAAAAAAAATTCTTATTTAGACCATTAAGTAGTGCTAGTAAAAGGAAATGGAAATAACATGAAACAAAGAAATAAATCCTACCCTGAACACGCACTTTAGGTAAAAAGCTGAAGTCATTTTTCACCAACAGCAATTTGTTAGATAAACCCTGTTTTCACAGTCTTGAAGAGGAACTTTCCCTGACCTGAGTTTATGACTTTAAAGGTACATTTATTTGGCAAAAAGGCTGGCACAAAACCACCTTTATAGTAAGTACTAAAAATATATTTCACTAATGGTCGAGCTGCATGTCAAGCAGCCAAAGCTAATAAATCCAAGCTTGCACTTACTCCATTTTTTAAATTCTCGTTATTGAAACAACCTAGCTAGCATGCCACTTTCGCAAGTAGCAGTACCATAATACTTCAAATTAAGCTGGTGTGACCAACTAGCTACTTATAAGCCATGTGTGCTTGTACTGTGGTGGAAACACAGCTCTCCAAATAATAATGCCAAGAAGAATAATTATCTACAAATCGAGTTGGGGGTGGCATTTGCTGCTTTGCAGTAAAGCGAGAACCCTTCCCCTTTGTGACTCCTTCTGTGGGACGCAGTGCACCCTTCTGCCATTGAACGCCAGAGATGTTCTCAAGCAGCAGCAAACCACTAGCTCCCGCTCCCAACTCAACAGGGGTAGGAAATAAAGAACATGAGATGACACAGGTAGAATTAGACTGTGGCAGGAGGTGAAGCAGTTCAGATCATACTGTAGAAGGGTAGGGATGACAAAGCAGAAAAAGGAACAACACAACAGTAGGAGAGCGCTAATGCCAGCAGCTTATGACAGATGCTATGGTATGCTTTTATGGCTGCTAAACTGTGAAAGGTTGGCCACTCCTGCTCTTGTATTTGCAGTGCATAATGGAATTAGGTAGGAATGGTAGATACAAAAATTTGGATCTTTGCCACTTTGTATCATGAATTTCATCTTAGCATCTGTATTCTTCTAGGTACTGATTCCATGACACTTTAGAAAAATCTGCATGTGGAATAATTTAAGTAATCATGAAGTTAAACTCTTTAGAAAAGCTCTGACCCTTTGCAAGGAGGCTCTAACTAATCTAAATACTTACTTTGGCACTATATTATCTGAAGTTTTACGGCTAGTATTTTCAAACCTAGCTAAAACGTGTTATTTCTTCATTCAGGAGTGCAGTGGAAGGTGAATCCTGACTACACTGCCAATCCTATAAATAGGAATCTCCTGTTAATGTCTGTGCTAGTTTAAGACATTGCTGCTCCCTTTGGTGTTGATTCGTAGAAGTTTTGTCATTTGCCTTATATTTCTACAAAAGAAACAAATTAAAAAAAAGAGCCTATACATGTTTAAAATGTGGTTAAAATGTAGTTTGTTAGAATTAATATTTAGAGGAATATATTTCTCTCATCTCTTCTCAACCTATGTTTATACCAACTTAAGGAAATGAGAAAAATGTAAGTAATCTGAACTAATACTTAAAAACATTTAAAATGAAAGATTACTTCAGCTTACATGATCCAGAGTTTTAACTTTTGGCTACCAGTACAAAATACAAATGAACTCCCTATCATTAACTCAGTTCTGACCTTATGAGCTTTTAAGATTAAATTTAATAGTGTATTCTGCAATACGTGTGTTACATGGTCAAATACTCCACCCAAATTTCTGACAATGTAAACAAAATCACACAACTCATGGGAAAGAGAGTCCTTAAAATTACTTTTACACAAATGAAAACATACAGACTAAACAGAAAAGAAGCTCCTATGATACTTCAAAAATTCTCACATTAATATTCAGTTGAAAGTGAAACATTTTTCGAAAGAATACAAACTAGCCCGTTTTAGACTAATTCTTACCTTCCCTCTTTTAAAAGGAAAATTAAAGGTGAATTAAACTTTTTGACAATTTAGTTTCATTACAAGCATTATGTTATGTCTATACCTCGCAGATTCTCTCGTAGAGCTCCTTTGTCTGTTAAAAGACAGAGGTGACACAAATGCAAACTAGTAGCCAAATAACAGAATTTTCACCCGCTAGGTAATATGAACATTAAGTTGAATAATGAAGACTTTTTGTCTTCAGTCTCTGCACTACCATTGACTGCCACCTCTGCTGCCCATTTGAATACTTATGCTACTACCAGCTGCATTTTCTAAACATACTTTGTCTGTGAAATGCATTCACTTAGCTATATAGCACAGCTTCTCAGTCTGTCTTTGCACATTCCCAGACCCACTCTTGTCAACATATCCAATACAAATCATTAGTGAAGAACTAATTTTATTTTGTACTGCTACTGTTCGTCTCATGCTCTTTCTTACTGGTCACACTTCATAGTGAGGTTTATTTGTTTTCCTAGAATCATAGAATCATTTGGTTGGAAAAGACATTTAAATCGTCGAGTCCAACCATACCTGTCCACTACTAAACCATGTCCCTAAGCACCTCGTCTACCTGTCTTTTAAATACCTCCAGGGATAGGGACTCGACCACTTCCCTGGACAGCCTGTTCCAAAATTTGACAACCCTCTCCGTGAAGAAGTTTCTCCTAATATCCAATCTAAACCTCCCCTGGTGCAACTTGAGGCCATTGCCTCTCGTCCTATCACTTGCTACTTGGGAGAAGAGACCAACACGCACCTCGCTACAGCCTCCTTCCAGGTAGTTGTAGAGGGCGATAAGGCCTCCCCTCAGCCTCCTCTTCTCCAGGCTAAACAACCCCAGGTCCCTCAGCCGCTCCTCATAAGACTTGTGCTCTAGACCCTTCACCAGCTTCATTGCCCTTCTCTGGGCACGCTCCAGCAACTCAGTATCGTTCTTGTAGTGAGGGGCCCAAAACTGAACACAGTACTCAAGGTGCGGCCTCACCAGTGCCAAGTACAGGGGAAGGATGACTTCCCTGGTCCTGCTGGTCACGCTATTCCTGATACAAGCCAGGATGTCATTGGCCTTCTTGGCCGCCTGGGCACACTGCTGGCTCATATTCAGTCAGCTGTCGATCAACACCCCCAGATCCCTCTCTGCCAAGCAGCTTTCCAGTCACTCATCCCCAAGCCTGTAGCATTGCATGGGGTTGTTGTGGCCCAAATGCAGGACCCGGCACTTGGCCTTGTTGAACCTCATACAATTGGTGACAGCCCATTGGTCCAGTCTGTCCAGATCCCTCTGTAGAGCCTTCCTACCCTCAAGCAGATCAACACTTCCACTCAGCTTAGTGTCATCTGCAAACTTGCTGAGGGTACACTCGATCCCCTCGTCCAGGTCATTGATAAAGATGTTGAACAAAACTGGCCCCAGCACTGAGCCCTGAGGAACACCACTCGTGACCGGCCTCCAACTGGATTTAACTCCATTCACCACCACCCTTTGGGCCCAGCCACCCAGTCCTTTGGGAAAATTGATGCAGTTCAGGTTTTCAACCTTGAATGAGCAAAGGTGCCACTGGAAATTTTCAAATCAAGATGTAGGATTTTTTATATTATCAATGGCATATACATTTATTTCCCTTAAAAAGAAATATACACCAGCCATTAAAAAAAACTTTCCATAAATCAAATCTAAGTAGAAGCACACTTCTCTCTACAACAGAATGTCAGCTGTATAGTACTTCTCCTGACTACATACCCTCTCCACGCTTGGGCAAGGTAGTTACCAAGTGAAGAAGAGCCCAGGAAAAGGCCTAGGAAATTGTCTAATTGTACAAAAATTGCTGTACTCTGTACCTGAAGCAATGACCTGTATGTCCCACAGATGTCTCTCAAGTTTCAAAGAGGGCATGTGTTTAGACGGAAAGGTGAAAATCTTCTGTAGTGCAAACCCATTTTTACTTCTGCCATCTAGTCACAGCTTCTCATAGCAAGCAAAAGAAAGCTGGACCTTACAGAACAGAGCCTGTTATTACCAAAAAATATATCGCAAACAAAGGGGATCACTGTCTTTTATCGTTACCATGTGGGCAAAGTAGCTCCAGAGAGGTTACCAGCAGTTTCTAACAGCTGGCCTCTCCCCAGCAGGCTGACACCCTACAGCTTTAAGAGCTGAGGGAGGACTCCCATTCCCCACTGCGCTGAGCACCCTGGGGCTCCGATGTGCTCCACCTCCTCCTCCTCACAGTAGCTCTGTGGCAAATGAGAACTTCAGAGCTTAAGCCTGAAAGTATGTCAGTAAAACTATTCTTGAGAAGTGGAAAAGTGATCTATTTCCTGGATGTAAAAAGATAATTTTACAAGGAGAAACACCTTAGAAAACCCAATGTTTTTGTTTCTTTGAATACTGGGACTAACAAATGTTAGTACCTGAGGCAGGGAAACACAGCCAGAGCTGGCTCGCAGCAAGGCAAGAAACTCACTGAAGTGTAACAGAAATGGGACTGGTGAAATGGAGAACAGATGAGAACTAAACGAATAAACTCAAAGGAAGAAGAATATTTATAATTTTTAAAACCATCAGGATTTCTCCATAAAACAGCAAGCGCTTGGAGAGCCATGATAAATACCATTGTAACAGCAACAATACACGGTTTGGTTGTTCTGTGTTTTTTTTTTTCCCGGGGATCTTTATTATTATGGGTTGCATGTATACTGACTCGTTAAACAGAATGAGTACCTTAACCTATATGTTTAGACCAACTCAATGTCTTACATCAAAACCCTACCACTAATGGCATCTCATAATAGTCAACAGTAGCAAAACTCTCAACTTCTCATGATGCCTTTAGATGCTGCTATGAACTATCTACAGTTATACTTACTGTCACCTCTCCTCCTTGCCCATCTGTTTATATTTTAGATAATCCTACAAATATACCTATACAGAGATATGAGAGCTATCTTATAAGCACCTATATATGCTAGGGAGAAAGCTAAAAAATCTTATTTTGCTGCTTTTGCTTACACTAGTTCACCAAAAAGAATAAAACATATTGACACAAAAACTTCTTGCCCTCTAAATTGACTAAAGTTAATTGGCAAAAATCTTAAGGACCAACCAAGATTTTATGAGCTTAGAGATCTAAACCAGCGATACAGAGAAAGCAAAAAGAATTTTGCTCTAACCAAGATACTTAAGTCTTGACCAGGTATAACTTAAACAACACACACACTGGCAATTTCACCTTCTTTAACTCACTGAGAAAAAGGTGCTATTCAACAAGACTCAAATCTATTAGTCTCACTAACGGAAATGGGAATCTGACAAGTCCTGCAGTTGGACAAACTATTCATAAATTTGTCATCTTTTGTTGAAAACCAGTATCAAAGTTGGGGGTGGGAATTGAATACACAGGTGTTCAAACATTCCAAATTATATTTGCTGTTAACAATCCTATCTGATCTCCTGTAATAGTAAACATACGGAAGAGTACAGTTCTGAAGATCGTTTCTATTTCAGAATTTCACTGTAAAACTGAAAAGTATACCTTTGATGATACACAATCTACAAAGGAGACGAATTATTTGTGAAATTTGTATAACTGATGCATTTTGTAACATTTATTTTAAACATTATATGTGTAAAAATCTACAAACCATATTTATTGTTCTGTCTGAACAATATGTTTTCTGAAACAAGTTATTGTCTATTGAAACACTGGTACTTGCAAAAAGTTTACAGATTAGCGGGTAGTATTTAGCTTAGGAGAAAGACATTTCATTGCAAAACCTCTCATGCTGAAAATTGTCATATAAAATGTTGCATTTTATAGCTGCAGTGGCTCAACTTTTCTATCTAATTAAGCTGTCAGTCACTTCATAGACACGACATTAGGTACTGCCACCCAAGCAGAAAAGAATAGATTCAGATTCTGTTTTAAAAGAGTTAAATCTTTATGTAAGACATAATCTTCACTCAGAACCCCAATAAAGTGCTCTGGGTAACTGTGTTAGATTTATATTCTCATCTCCTGTTTTCCCCCAGGAAAAAAAGTGGGAAACATTTTTCCATGTTGTATGCTGCTGAAGAACTAAGAAACATAAAACCTTCTTCATATGTACATACAGCTTGCTCTTTATGTCCCTGTTCAAATCAATAGCAAATCTTCATCATACATCAACAGATTTGACATATACAATGGGGAGCGAGAAGGTACACGTGATAGAGCCCTGCAAGTTCTAGACGGTAAATACTAACAACAAATTTAGTTCCCATGCCTCAGCCTTTTCACCATTTTAAATCAGTAAAAGTTAAAAAGTTAATGTTTGCTTTACTTGCATTTTTCGTCTCTGCCCTCTATTTTCTATCATCAGAGTTTTTCTAATAATGATTTGCTGCCTTCTGCTTAAAGAAGCACTATTCCAGAAGGTTTTGCACGCCATACAGTCTATAACACCATAACTCAATACCCCCACAACTGCATCATACTGTAAGACTAGTCTGATGGACTGCAAGTAGTGCTGTGCAGTTAGTTACAAGCCAACCTGTACAAGTCAAGATACAGAAGCCTGGCCTCACTTCTCCATGTGGTCTCCAGAAAGAGAACAGAATCGCCATAATCTTTTCTTTTCATTTTAGTGATTCAGATCACAGCTCAAAACCATAAATAGCTGAACAGGTAATGCCAAAGGAATTGAAAATTGCAACTCATGAACAAGTAGTTTAGAGCAGGAATTTCTTGAATCTGAGTCATCACGAAAGGGATTATATCACTGAACTACATCCCTCAACAAATATTCTCAAAATTAGTAGCGAAGAAACTAGCCAGCTGCATTTACACGTCACATATCGCAGTATTAATTGGTAATCTTTTTCAGTTAAATTTTTGTAATACAAAGTGAAAACTAATTTCATGTATTTGAAATGGTTTACTCACCTCATCTAAGTCTTTAATATAAACAATTTTCTCTTCAATACCAATAGGCATTGGTTCACTATGGGGGATCTTCACCTCTTCATACATTTTATTGTTTTCTCTCTGAACTGCCTCTGGTAAGAACACCTAAAACAGTATTAGAGGAAAATTAATTGAAAGTATGAAAACAGAAAGTGTCATTACGTATAATGCACTTTGAACAATGGTTTATCACTTTCCTTCAAAAAATGAATCCAAAATAAAAGCAATTCTCACGGATTCATTTTATAGGTAGCACTGAACCCCCAAAATGGAAAATAATCAGTTTTACTATGCAGAAAATAGTCCCAAAAAGACAAAAAAGATAACTCCATTTTATTAAATTTCAAAAGCCTTTAAGTCTAGAATTTCATAAAGCATTCATTTTGTTAAAGTCAATTCAATAGTTTCCAAAACATAGAAAGAGAGAAATAGTATTTTAATGATTTAAGTGACCCTAGAAATAAAAAAAAAAATACATTAGTTGAGAATGAGATTATTTCTTCTAGAGTCAAAATAAAAAAAGAATATATGAAAGTGTTTAAAACCCTCTGCAAAGAAACACTGCTTCATACATTGGACTCTGATAAGGAGGAGAATCTCTAAGGGAACAAAGGGAACCGTGCTGCACATTTTTTACTGGGAAAGATGTACTGTTCAAGAAGGGTCATGCACTAACACGTACCTTTGCACCCCCAATGAATGCTGATGTTTTCATAGCTTCAGCTCGGGAATCATAAACATGTGGATAATGAATTCTTTCAAAGTCCATCTCTCTCTGTCTACCTAGAACTGGCATACTTCGAGCATTCAAAAGTGCTAGTTCCCTGTGAGCAGAAAAATAACTGCAATAATTCTACCCGTTTTAGGCAGCCATCACAAAAACTGAATGGGGTATATTAAAGTCAGAGCAAGAGTTGTGGAAATTTAAGGAAAAAAACATTGCATAAAATAACTAACAAAGAAATGTTACAGTGTTATTCTCTGATATCAGTTAAAACAAGTCCTTATAACACACTGTTTAGATAAAAATCAAAAGTGCAATCCAATAAGTGCAAGGCTTTCCTAAATTCAGTTTTGCCTCTTTTTAAGCAATACAGCAACATGTATTCACAGTTCAATACCAATCCTACTATATTTTTCTCAATACAAAATACAACAGCTTATTTGCTCCTTATCCTCTCCCTCCCCTACTCCACCCACTACCTTTAGCTGACAACATGGCAAATTGTATCCATTAATCTTGCAAGAAAAAAAAGAAAGATAGTTCTGATAGATTTAGTATAGACTTCATAAATCCTAAGCAAGTAGTGTGCGTACAGGAACTAATAAAGATAGCCTACCCCTCTAATCTGCACCTCCAGCCCACATAGATGAGATCAAGAAGATTCTCATTAAGCAGATCACTGCTTGCTTTCCCTGAAAATTAGGTTTTCATATTAAAAAAAATTCTACACTTGTAATAAAACGTGACTTGAAGTCAGAATCACCTAATCACCAAAGCAAACTAAAAGAAAATAAACTATTACGATATGTTGAAGTAGCAATTACAACAGAAGCATTTCTCAACTTTTGGCATTTATTACCTTTGCATCCGCAGCTCTTTGGGATCAAAGCACATTAGTCCTTCCCTAGAAACTTCTCCATCTTCCCCAGCTTGTTTTTCTTTTCTGGCATTTCGCTTTTCTTCCCGACGATATTGTTTCATTAGCAGCTTTTCTTGTTCAGACTGAATTGTAACTTGACAACCATAATTGGGCTTAGCATTTTCTCCTATAAACTTCTTGCACTGTTCTGCAATATGATAATAGGTATGCATCTCCATAAGTACTGTATGCCATCTTTGTTTTCCCCAGTTTTCTTCTAAAGGTTTGGTTTTTGAGGTTTGTTTTCTTTTTGGGGGGGTGGGGTGTGTGTGTGTGTGTGTTTAAAGATAGTTTAGCTTTATTTAGATGACCATGCAGCAGTTGGTCTCAAGAAATCTAAAAGAAGTACCAGCTCATGTCCCAGAGGTAGGACATTTAAAGTTACCATTGTTAAGCAAACAAAAATTCTTCATCCCAAAGCAAGAAGATGGACTAGCAGCAAAAGGAAGGGCTTTTTTTCTTTTCTGTGTTTATAACTTCATCAACAGTGGAAATGCAACTTATCTCTCCTCTTACATGTATACACTGATGAGTAGAATGGTGTGAAAACAGATTAAACATTCTTCACAAAACAATTAGTGTATATTTACTAGATAACATGATTGTATTGAAAGCATACTCACAATGTAATTTCCCTAAACAAGTGAAAAATGAAATCCTATTCTATACAACCACAGGGACTCCTCCCTTTATGTAGAAAGCAGCAGGATTGAATCAAGAAGAATCTGAACCACAGAAGAGTTACAATAAACAATTAATCTAGGGGAGCAGAGAACCCAAAAAGGCCCAGTCACATTCAACCTTCTGAGGCCATTACTGGCCAAAACCAAAGACACAACCAAGTTTTTATATGCAATGGTATGGAGAGATTTGTTTTGTTTTTGACTGTATCTGTTTTTAAACTTCTATTTTCAAAATTCTGCAAACAGATTATCAGTGTATGTAGGTTCCACTGAGTATTATGTACTTAATTCAATTACGTTTCATATGTACTTTTGCAGTCAAACTCTGAAGCCGAAAACTTGAAAACTTTTTCTCAATCAAATAAACCCACTTGACTGATGTTTTGAACAATTTATGCCACTTAGTTTTCACCTACAGTAACAGTGAAACTCCTACCTCTCACAGCATGCATACTGGATAAGGTGACTATAAGTTGTTAAATAGCATTGAAAAAATTCTAATAAACTGTCAAAACGTCCACATTAATACCATCGTGTCTGTAGCTTTAACTCTCTCTCGTGTATTAAAAGGGGACAACAATGGATGCAATTTCCTAACTAAATTTAATTCAGACTGAACACACCAGGGCAAAGAACTGTTACTTGATTTGTCTGATAAGCACAACAATCGCCTTTACTGCTGTGGAAGTAAATTACATAAGAAATAGTCAAATAATACAGCATGCTACAAAAATGCAGTACACGTACAGTTCCCTGACTTGTNTATCATTGACTTTACCACAGTGAAAGAAGGGTTCTCTCATCAGTGAAAAAAGCATACAATCAGTAATGCTCTCCTATTGTCTCAAAAGCACAGCATTGAAAATATTCTTCCTCCACATTCTGGCAAAAATTACTGTGATAGATTTTACTGATGGTATAATGAAGAATAAATTCATAAAAGCTTCCAAAATACCACTTCTGCTAAGTGAGAAGAAAATATTTGTGTAACTAGAAACTGCACATAGAGGAAAAACTATAATAGTTCAGTTTCTATTGAATGTATTTTAAATTTTTTATTATTTGATTATTTTGGAAGGGAAAAAACACCCAGACACAAAACCTTGTTACATTGATAGCAAGACATTCTGCTTTGAAATCACAAACAGATAAAACTAACGGTTGCTCTGATGAGTTTAGACCAACCATAAGCACTAACCATGAAGTGAACTTCTAAACACTTGCTTATATAACATTCCATTTAAGATAAACATATTAAAAAGGGGTTATTTGCACTTTAAAATTATTGTGAGGATACATAAATCCACCATTACTATTTTTATTCACATTTTTCTAACTCTGTATGCTGTGAACATGCAATGTGCTGCATGGTGCTATGTCTATGTAAGATTTATCCCAAGTCACAACCTATTCAGTGTCAGATTTATTTTTGTCAGAGGAGGAAGTGAGAAGACTTGTTTTTAAACAACTTGTAAAACAGATTTTGAAAGAATTACTCTGTGCAGGCAATTTATCTTATTAAAACAAAAATCACAGTATAAAACCTGAACCCCCTTTTTTCCTCTGACTTATCCATCCTTAAGCTTCACTTTATTGTTTTCAGAAGTGGTTGTTACTGTGTTTTTTCTCTGCAAGACCTACATTTGATGAGAGCACAGAAGTAGAGAGTAAGCAGGAAAGCAGATGCGGAATAACGAAAGATCAACCTATTTCCAGAGTAATCCATTAAAACAGATACAGTGCAACAGTTAATACATTTAAAAATTACACATGCCCATAGGCAGTTGAAAGGTAAATAAACAGACACAATATGTATTTGTTTCCTCTGTATAATCAGACCATGATTTCTTTGTTTAAGCCCATATAAATATACCACCACCCCCCTTTTTCTTTTTGGCTTGCTTTTTAAATACACGTAGACAGTACTGTTGTTTTAAATATACTGAACAGTTACAAAACTACTTTTTATCTAGTTTGGAATAAAAATTTTGCAGTCACTTACCTTGCAGAGTCTGGAACCTGTTATCATTTGGACAAGTCAAAGATCTTTCCAGAATCAGAGATCTGTTCTGTAGGAGTTTCTCTATGAGTTCAAAACCTTCAGGGCCTAGCAGTTCAAATAACTACAAAGAAAACAAAGTCATAAGTCACTGTCCAAATTCATGCAAATTTATAAATAGGCCTGCAATATTTAAACAAATTAACAAACTCTGACTCCAAGTAATTCAACCCCAAGGATACCATTGCTAGTATTCACCCAGATTCTTGATTACAAAAAGGGAAAATTACAGAAAGTTTTTAGCTGGAAATATTTAAAATCTGTGAATTTTGTCTATTAAGTAAAACTCCATTTCTCTTAGAGATTCTTGTATAAAATTTAAAGTTTAGTCTTGAGAAGAGTTATGTGTCTGTCTTTATGGTTATTTACATAAACTATGCTGCAAATTTATTCCTCCACAATCTAAGCAGATAAATCAAGAGAACCAATGCTTTCTCATAAAAGTCAGATAAATAGGAAGTTATTCCCATTCCAGTGAACAAGAGATATAGCCTACTGCATTTGCACAGTCACATCCTACCAAAAAAAAGACAGATATGGAGTACAGCAGGAATTTGAAGAAACAATTAAGATGACGCTTCAGTCTATACTACCTGCACATATAATGCTGTGTGTGTGAGCATTTCCAATTAAAACACATGATGCAGGTGACGTACACCAGAACAGAATTCCATACCAATAAGCACTACTTTGGCCCAATGATTCTCTTACTCAAATGATTCTCTTGTAGCAGGTTAGATAAACACAGTTCTCTATTTGAAGTTCCCTTTTCCACATAAAACTGTTTTTAATGGAAAAAACCCCACCCAAAACACTAAAAGCACTTCCCTGATCATCTTATCCATAATTATTTTGTCAAAAATCAAAGCACTACAGTAAAGCACTAAGTTACTCGGAGCCCATTCTTGATTTCTAATACTGCTTAAAACAACTTTTCTCCATTTTTTTCAATTTCCAAAAAGGAAAACAGGGCCGTTTCTCCTTAGTGCACTTTAAGTTTGCTGCTAATATTATTCATACAACTGCAGGTATCAGGTAAGAATAAAAGTTATGATGTACTTTGATGTGATGTTCTATGAAAGAGTAAGACTTCAGCACTGTAGGATTCAAGTATTTCTGTTCTAACTATTAAAAGGAGAGAGAGTTCTCTTACTGTCCTGTATTTAATTTGCCAACTCCTTAACAGAGAGTTTTTCTGTGGCTGTCTCAGACTACTGCCCTCTGGGAACACCTCGAAACAACTTTACGCTGCCTCTTCATATATTTGCAAAATTTTGAACAGTACCAAGGGCATCAGATCAATGATCCCTTTTTTCAGGCCAATCTGTACTTCATAATATAAGCTGTTGTCTTTTTTTTTTTAAAAAAAAAAAAAAAAGCGTTACTCCTGGCCCTCAGGGTTTCTATGAAAAACATAAGGTTTGTGCAAATTAGTACAGTGATGGCCGAGTTTGCAGAGACAATGAAATAACAGCTCTGAAATGTATAAAGTCTTGTATTTCTTTCATTAGAGTAACCAATGATGGTAAATTGGAGAAGCAGTCTGGGGGGGGGCGGGGAAGAAAAGAATGCAATAAATGTGGACAAATAGAAAATTCTATACTTGGATAGAAGAAACCAGCTACAGAAATACATAACAGGGAACTGCGGGCTAGACGTCAATTCTGCTGTCAAGGATCTCAAGCTATACTGGATTTCTTTTTATCCAGTCTTCACTAACAATGATCATTAGTTCTTTTCTATTGCATAGCTGTTCACTGTCACTTTACTGCCACAGCTAATATTATCTAAAGATATAAGATGACCTTGTTTTTATATTTCAAAAGAAAGTGGAAAATTAGTACTGGTAAATTTGAGGAGTAGGTATTTTCCAAGGGTAAATGCTTAAGGCTGGGAGGGAAAAATAATTACAAAAGCAACAAGAAAATAAGTGTATTTAAAATAGCTTAATTGTATAAAGAACTGAATATAAGCTTGCCTCAACTTTGCTAATGTCCTGTTGACTGTGGAATACCAGCAAGACAGGGAAATGAAATGCTTTGAATTCAACCAGATCCGGGCTTAAACACTAGCTTCTCATCAAGGCAGCACACACAATGTAAGCATATTCAGACTTACCATGTTGCCCTCCAAAACCGCCCCAAACCAGAACAAACACACACACCCTGCTACCCCATCACCCCCAGAAGGTAAAGAACACATTAGCCCTAAAACATCCAATGTAGACTTTCAGCTCTGCACAGGACTCCAAAGCATCTCTATCACTGGAAGCTGTTAAGAACAAGCTAGAAAAGCATCAGTCAGAAAAGATGAGTTTTGATGGGGAAATAGATGACACTGTATTTTTCCACTCCTGTTTTCCCGATATATTCTGAAACAAAAACCATCCACATCAAAACTATTTCAACCAATTAGAATAGCAGAGCCGTACAAAGAAGGAGTAACGTTACGTGATGTGTTCTACTTCATGGCCAGAGGTCATGAAGTAAAAACAGTATCACTTACTCACTTACAGTGAGTTAGGGGCTCAAAAGAAGAGTACCAAGGTGAAACTGCATATCCTACTCTCCAGACAGCCTACCAGTCAAAGAGAACCGAACCCATACAGTATTACACATGACAGACTCTGCAATGCTCATGTGGTGAAAATCACTCCATTTTGCCTTCTTGATCAGTGGACAGTGTGGTATTCATTTGCTACCAGCAGTTTGAGAACTGTCTGTATCACCTAAATAATCTTGCTGCTGTCTGAAAAAGGAGGGGGCTTTCAGAACATTTTAAACAGCTAAAACAGACTGAGCTCATTGTTCAAGACTGAGGGGAAAAAGCTAAATAATACAGAAGACCAAAAGGAATGACCTGCTCTTATTGACAAGATGTCTCCTATGCCTACTAGAAGCCTGCCAGAGATCATGGATGGAAAACAACCACTGAGAGCTAAACCAAGTCAGAAGTAGAAGTGCTGAGAGATGGAGAATAAGTTAAAGAGCAAGATCTGTCACCACCTACCACTGACGGTAGAAATGGTGACAACGGTAGAAGAAGCTTGCAAAGAGCAGAAATAACTAAACTTGAGGACTTGTAAGACCAATATGTTATTAATCATCAGATTTGTTCATATTATAGGAGTAATCCACTGCTTCCTAATTAGGGTATTAAGAACTACCACAGAATGCTGCTATTTCAAAGTGCAATTCTTTATCTTCTCATTTGTTTAGACTTCCAAAAACATGTCAGAGTCCATTCACAAGGCTTTCTACCACTCCAGAAAAACTTTTGACATTTGTTGGAGTTTTTAAGCCTAATTTTCAAAGTAAACAACAACCTGAACTTCTATAATGATAGACATCATTAAAGATCTAAGCAGCAGCTGCACCCTACGGTAACTCATGAAAACCGGTACGAGTTGGAGAGAAAACACCAGTTATTGGGATCCAACTTCAATAAAGTGAATGCTGAGTCTGACATCTTCAGAAATAGCACAAAATTTGCTTTCTTAAAAAAACCTTTCCACTGTAAGAACTACATTTTTAATTTCAATGGTCACACTACCCAAATAATCCTGGGCCAAAGTTTGTACAAAGTAACTACCTTACTGCTGCTATCAATCTTACACAGGAAAACACTTACACTTTATAGTGACAGGTTGACTGTATAAATCAAAGAGCAGGAAAGAGAAAATTAGGAGCTGTGTTGAACTGCCTTACGCCTGCCAGGAGAAATTAAGCCCCAAGGCACAGAAAACATCTGACCAAGAAATAAAGCAGCCTTCTTTTGCCAGGACATATCTTTCCTATAGTAGTTTCATTTTTTGATGGTATAAACTGAAGTTATCAACATAGGCTGGAGTGGCTGAACCAGCTATAAAAGAGCAAAATCCACAACACCCTCCAGTACCTACTAAATGCTGATGTAGTCCTGACTGCCACAGTTCAGTCTCATGCCTGGATGTTCAGCTGGAGGCACAATGCTGAAGTGACTGCTTACCAAAGTTGTTTTCCGTGTTGATTTACAAAAAACAAATGTATGACTTGTCACAGGAGGCTGTATCATTTTCTAATGCACAGAACTGGCTTCCTCATGATGGTGTTTAAGGTGATTGCCCTACGACTCTGTAGAATATGTCCATAAAGAATCAAACTCCACAAACAGTAGTGAAAGAAAAACAAAGTAACAATTTATGTAAAAGGGAAAGCTTAAGAAAGTTATGAGGCAAGTTGTCAATCCTATCTACTTTTAAGCCTCTCCAAGTGATGAAGCACTAACCCCCAATGAGCTGCATTGCTCCTTTGGACAAATATCTAGTGTAAGCTGCACAGAAATGCCTAATATTCACTACAGAAAACAAGAACTTCTTCAGAGGTTTTACACTGTTGAGAAAAGAATTTCACATACAACATTTTGCTTCTAAACATTTTGCTTTCTCTTCCAGGGAAGAAAAGGCAAATTGAAAAACTGTGATGCACTCCTAGCAATTTATGTAGCTGAAGAAGCTAATTATTATGTTTCATTCCAAATGAAATGCTTTCCATTAATTAAACCCATGAGTTAGCAGGGTCATATCCAATCCAACAGTCTGTGGGATGAAACTTCTAGCATTCAAATGCCAACTACAAGCAATGAATCTTAGAAGGACAGTAAGCCTGGGGACCATGCTGATGACAGCCTAACGGTAGTTTTTAATGAAAATATTTCAAAGAACTTGCTGTTACTCTGGTAATTTCTTCAACACTTCCTTAGCATCTGTCCTGGTTTCAGCTGGGTTAGAGTTACTTTTCTTCCTAGTAGCTGGCATAGTGCTGTGTTTTGGATTTAGTATGAGAAGAATGCTGATAACACACTGATGTTTTAGTTCTTGCTAAGTAGTGCTTACCCTAGTCAAGGACTTTCTTTTTCAGCTTCCCATGCTCTGCCAGGTGCACAAGAAGTTGGGAGGGGGCACAGCCCAAGATAGTTGATCCAAATTGACCAAAGGGCTATTCCATACCATATGACGTCATGCTCAGTATATAAACCGAGGGGAGTTAGCCGGGGAGCAGCGATCGCTGCTCGGGGACTGGCTGGGTGTCGGTCGGCGGGTGGTGAGCGGTTGCATCACTTGTTTTCTTTTCCCTGGGTTTTGTTTGTCTCTCTCATTCTCCTTTTCATTGCAATTATTATTATTATTATTATCATTATTATTACTATTACTATTATTATTATTTCAATTATTAAACTGTTCTTATCTCAACCCGTGGGTTTTCTTACTCTTGCCCTTCCGATTCTCTCTCCCATCCCACCGGGGAGGGGGAGGGGGAGCGAGCGGCTGCGTGGTGCTTAGTTGCCGACTGGGGCTAAACCACGACAGCATCATATTTATTTCTTACACACTGGACTTCCACCACTCAAGTACTCATTCCAAAAAGGGGACAATACAGAAATTTATGCTTGAAATAAAGATGATGCAGGTTTGAATGGCAGACATGTTCCTGGCACTTGAGCCTGTAACTTGAATGCTGTTAACGACCTCACATGGCTTATGGAAAGACATTAAGCAATGTGTAACACTGCATGTTAAAAAAAAAAAAAAAAAGTCTCAGACCTATAGTTACCCAGATCATGACCCTTTCAGGACATCCTGGTAGGAAAAAATATCTGTGCAATCTTGTTTGCAAAAATCTGTGAGGGTTATGACACAGGAAGTGGCACAGGGGCATAATACTGTATTCAGTGTAGGTGCTAGCATTTCAGATTTGATATATTATTGCATATTCTGGCCTGAAAAGTCAACCTCCAAGTCCCTGAAAGCAGGCAAAGGAATCTGGTGAATGTTCATAGTTTCCTTTTTGTTAAGTTATAATGAGATAAACTAGACAGCAGGCAACAGTTGGAGAGGTTGTGTGTCAATCAGCGGTTTCTTGAATACCAGCCAAACCATTACGCTCCCTGAAGTCAGTAACAGATCGAGCCCGAAAGGCAAACCCTGACTGCCTTCAATAACAAAGGTCCCAGATGACTTCAGCTACTACTCAGTGACCATAAAGACACAGATGAGTGTGATATATGGTCACTCATATTTGTTTGAATGATTTTTACATTTCATTTTACGTGCACAGCCTTAATACCTGGAAGAAAGCATAATGAGTAATCAATCTAGGAACCAAAGGACAAGACGTGTCATATTGCATTAGAAAGGTGAGGCAAGGTCCCCATGCTAATGATTTCTACTAAATATATGCTAGTTATACGGAAAAAGCAAGGAGACATAGACAGCAGTCTCGCAGACAGACAGCAGTCTATCTGCCAGAGCAGGTTAACAAGGAAGAAGCTGAACCCCAGTGAAATGCATGACATATTAATTTTTTTCAAGTAAGGCTCAGCCATTAAAAGTACATCTTTATTATTGAACTCACAGTTCAAGATTGAAACAAGATTTTACTCTGAATGTTATCTAGCTAATAATTACTTTTCGGTTCTATAAGGCACAATTTACAAGGAGCCTTGGAGGTCCTTAGTGTGACCTCAAATATGAGGTACAGAACTGTGAGCATTACTTTGACATCATAAACTATCTGCCATCTCAAGAGCATTTTCTTGATTTCTGCAACTTCTATGAAGTGGGAAAGGATCCTATAAATCTCAGAAAATATTTTGTTTTTCAAATGCAAACAAAAGAGTCTAGGAATGGTCCTTGTACCTTGCTTGAGTCTTAGTACTAGGTATTGCTCTGCAGCAATAAATGAAACAGAAAACCAAATTCAGTCAACCAGTGGTTGTCCTCTGTATCTCTGTACCTTTATAGCCTAACAGCTGGTCTAGGTTACAGAGTACCACCTACACAACTAATTGCCATGCCTGCACTTAGCGGCTTGTTTGCAGATGACAGTGCTTTACAAGGCACAGTCTTAAAACAGCAGTGGAAGAATCACCTCCATAACACAATCTCAAGTTTCTTCTGTTCTAGTAGCTCTTGAGTAACTGAAACGATTGCTTCATTTCAAAAATTATAGGGAAAATATGACATTTTTCTTGGGCTACAGGCTTACTGCAAAATCTGTCTGGATATAGTACCCAAAGAGTACCAGACAGAAAAATTCATGTTAGCTATTGCTTAAAAGGTTCAGTAACAAAAACAAAGACGTTGAAGATAGAAGAGGTTTTTTGCATGAGAAAATTCAACACAAACTTCATGGATAGAATATATACACTGATTGCTAATTACTTCTGTGCTGAAAAGTCATGGACTATCACCACCTCTAACATCTACAGATTATAGAAGAACACTTGGTTTAAAAATAAATCTCAGATGTTCTGTATTTTCATGTTTCTTACAGGTTGATTAAAATAAGACAAGCCAGACAAAGCATAATTTCTTACCATTGTTATTAAAAGCAGACATTAGGTGTGTGAGAAAGTCATTCAGCTCTCAGATCTGCTTTTCTTTTTTCAAGCCTGTCATTTTTGAATACACAGCCCATCACATTAAGTCCACCTGTACAGAAATGATCTTCCAATCCATTTGCACCGAGGGGACTTGCATGCAGTCTTAGCAAGCTCAGCTTAATTGCACATGCCTCACAATGGAACAGTGGCCAGGCACTTCAAGGACTTTGAAGGCGAGTTGCTGATAAACTATGTGTACGCAGAATGTATTTCTGATGGCTATTCCTTGGTACAGGGGCTGGAGGACTCTCATATTGCAACCTCATTGATCACTGGGATCAGATACGAGAGAACAGCATGCCCATGGGCAGGCATTCTAATGGGACAAGGAGCACCTGGCTCTCAGGCAGCCTCTAGCAGAATCAAGTGCCAGCTTCATGAGGATGAAGGAGAAGTTACTGCTTGTCATCAGAGAGGTCTTAAGGGCCCGTCCGTGAAATCAGTTAGCTTTGAATTTTTGGATTTTACTTTCAGTCAGCAATTGGAAGAAAATAATGAACTAAATACATAGTTAGAAATGGCAGACTAAATAAATGCAGCAAAATTCTAGGAATTCCCCCAACAAAAACTTTCCATTTTACTTCTAAGATAGAAGGCAGCTAAGTAAGGAAGCTGATGGAAAAGTTTTCATATAACATTGTCTTTGGGAAAGATATTTACATAAAGATAATGCATTCATGACCAATTCTTGCTCAACATTAAACTTTTGGTTGCTTTTTTCATTACTGCATTTGCAGTGCAACAAGTAATGCTGGAAATCTGGTCTTCAGCCCAGGACACATTTTTAGTCCACGTGTAAAAGTTCAATGCGCAAATAAAGACCCAGCCAATTATTCTTTTTAATACCATTTCTCCTCAGCACATCGGCATGCCCTCTATTTCTGTATCCACAGATTACTATGCATTTTTACTTCAACTACACACTAGTAGAAATAAATGAATTACAACAAGAAAAATTACGAGTATTAAAACATGAAAATTAATTTCTTAGAAGACTCAGCCTACAGGTACCAGCCAAGACTTCTTTTAAATCAAACTGAAATCTAAAGTTAAAACACTGAAATTGATCAGTTACAGGGGAAAAAAAAAAAAAGATAATTATTTTTCTTATAACAAGACTCAAAAACCAGACTATCAGATTTAAAGCATATGCAAATATTGCTTAATAGGCTTAAACCAGTCATCTTACCTATATAATTTCCTATCAGTTTTGATTACAGATATCTCTTTAGTATTCTGCTTATATTAAAAAAATAGCATAATCTGTCACAGCATAATTCTAAAATATGTGCTGGGAAGCTTTCTCCAGCTCCTTGTGCAAATCTGTACTGAAACTGCCTACCATACTTGACAAAGAGGCAAGGACAAAACCACAAAGCACCTTAGTAAATTTTCTTAATATTTTTAAGTGAAAATAAGTAGACTGGAGAGATCATCACCCTCATCAATGTTTTAACACTGACTAATTAGAAACTTATACAGATGCACTAATTTTGAAAATTTCAAACATATAGCCACAAGGTGACTTTCACCAGCTTATTTAGCCTAAAGACTTCAGTAATTAGAAATAGTGTCAAACACAGCTACAAGCAACAGACTACCAACACGCTTTTTGAAAAGGAAGCCCTGAAGACCAATTTAAGTGTAGAAAAACTTGATGTTACATGATTTCTTAAACTAGTGTTTATCTTCAGAAGTATTCTGGGATCAACTATTTATGAATTTTGAAGAAAAAAAAATCCTAAGACTAGCTAATTGCTGCACTTGCCACTTTTCTAAGCATAGGGAGCAGGAAAATTTGGAATTAATGAATGAGTATTTGTAAAGGTACTAGACAGATGCCTGCATCACTATTACAGTAATACAAGTCTAAATTCTCCCAAAGAAAAAAAAATAAATTAAAAAAATCTACGACAGCATAACTTGAATAGGAGACAACAGATGCCTATTTCATTCTGTAGTGCGAGCAAACAGCAAAGCAGATACAGGTGTAAGAAATTCTGACTTTATCCAGCAAGAAATATACATTTATAAAGGAAGTTTCTGTATCAGAATCAAACATGCAAACCAATAGATACTTATAATATGGCAGTGGTTGGCACAGAATTCTTCTCTGCAAAAGACAAAAACCCGCAGATTAAAGGACAGCAATTCCCAAACCTCACCATTTCAAAAGAGGGACTTGGCTGAGCACGGAGCCATTCACCTCTAGTCCAACACTTCTGCTATCCTAAAGTGTAGTGACAACGTACAAGAAAATGCCGGAAAGCCAAGCAGTTAGTCCATGTTGCTCAATAGAGGTGGATGATGAAGAGTAGCAAGGGACTATACTAAAAGCTAGTTTTATCCCAATTAGGATAGTGAAGTCAGAATTTTAAGACCCTCTGTGAAAGGCTGCCAGGCCCAGCAGGCTGCCCCAGGGAAAGAGGACGAAAGGCCTCACACCATTGCTCATGTCGACCAGCCCCAGGCTGTGCACTCCAACACCCTGCGTTGCCATACACTCAAGTGGGCGAGAAGCAAACAAGACAAGTTTTTCCCTGAAACACAGCCTTTTGTATTATTTTAGGTGTGTGTAGAAAAGAAGAAAAAGGGCTCCAGCTAAGGAAGGAATTTTTAGTCTAGCTTTCCAAAGAAACAAGGCCTACCAACTCACTCTGTGCATTTACCACTGTGTGTACTAACAAACAAGTTTTAAGCTGCTTCAGTAACTTCCAAATCTGACAGAAAGACAGAAATTTTCAGAGATCTGAAGGGGCCAGTAGAGAAGACTGATCCAAATGACTGCTCTTTGTGTCTCCTGCTCTTATCCTCCGCGCGGCTGCAGCATGAGCACAGTGGCGTTAGCACGCACCAGCGAGCCCAGCAGTAAAGCACCAGCACAAACGCTTCTTTGGCTGGTAAAGCTGCAGCAGACATGGGGGATTGGAAACCACACAACACCGAGAGCCGCAGGAAACCCGGCCCTGTGACTTCTGCGGCTCAAGCAGCTATGGGCTTGGGGGTGTTTTGTCGGGTGTCCCCCCTTCCATAAAATGATTTGGAGGAATGTGATTTTGTGTCTAGTTAATGAGTGAGCCTTAATCTTTCAGGTGCCATCTGACTGCATTTCTTGTAGAACTTGTAGTTCCTTATGTCTCCATGTGGATGTGAAAAGAACTCCCATCATCAAAGAAAATAAAAAGGGAAAAGTTCTATCAGCTACAGACTGAACTAAAGTTATCATGAATAGATCAAGCCTCATACCACCTCAAAGATACAAAAAGCTTTCTCTCACTACAAAACTGAAGTTGACAGGAAAGAGGAAAAGTTACTGTCAGGAAGGAGAGCGACCAGCTCTTAGCACCAGGAAGAAGCCTAGCATCTCTTGGCTCTCACTGTGGCTCTTTCATAATTTCTTAAGTTCTGTCCTCAAAAACCAGCACTCAAACGCCATTCAATTTGGTTTGTTATGAAGCGTGACAGCATGGCTCTGTTTTCACAAAAAGACAAAGTTTCTTATCATCCTTGGGGTTTCAACAGTCCTTGGACATCAACAGAGCTGTATACTTCTGATTTAAAAAAAAGAAGGCCACAACTAAAAAAAGGAGAAAACTGTATCAAAAATAACTGGATTATTTTCTCTATATGAAAGGGGAGCAGATAAGCTCCATGGTCAAGAATAATGAGACCCAAGCTTTGTATGTCTGAATATAAAATTCTTAGTAATTTTAATAAAATTACAAAGAGAAGAATATGAGCTTGAAAAGCCAGTCTCATGCCAAGTTAGAAGCTTTGATGATAAGATGAAGATAAAACACCACAGGGGTGATCCACATTTGCCTGTATTTTCCCATAATGGGTACTGCTTTTATGAACTAGGTAATGGGGAATAAGCTTTGTGAGATGTTAATTTGTTAGGGCTAGAAAGTCCTTTTACTGAACAAATGGAAGAGCCACTTTGACGCTTAAAACCAAACATATTTTATGAGACAAGTTGCTTTGACATGCAAATATCTGTGATGCAAGGGTACACACACAAAAAACTAAAAGCTAACGTTATAATTTCACGTACATTAAGAAAAATGCAGATTACGTTACATCAACATAGTATCATATCCAAAGTTTTCCTGTGGTGTTACATATACATAGCAATGAACATTTAAATTAGCTGGGTTTAAGTCAAAATGGATGTTAAACAGTAGTTTTTTGAACTGTTCTCTCAAAGGAGCCTCACAACAAGAGCTACCCCGCTTCTTTATTGATTTTAAACAAGAAATAATTTCCAAGGACAGCTTGAATTTTGTTTATTTTCTAGTATGCAAACAAGCTCCTATAGTAAACTTGTGTGTGATGGTTATTAAGAGACAAACCTAACAAACTAACTTTTAGTAAACAGTTACAAGAAAGTAATACAATGGCAACAGAAATTCACTCTGTCCTCAGGAAAGTTCCCTGGCAAAAGTCTTCTAAACTGTCCAAAGACAAAAGAGAA
Source organism: Balaeniceps rex (assembly GCA_013401315.1). Taxonomy (NCBI): domain Eukaryota; kingdom Metazoa; phylum Chordata; class Aves; order Pelecaniformes; family Balaenicipitidae; genus Balaeniceps; species Balaeniceps rex. The sequence goes on from VYZW01054566.1 coordinate 30,710, forward strand.
GCCATACTGAATTGAGAGAGGTTTTGGAGATTAAATTTTGGAGTGAGAAAGTAGGAGGAATGTGAACTATTAAAAAATTACTCTGGCTATGAACAATTCCTGTTCTTTATTATGTCCCCTCGGAAAAACTACTAGATATTGCTCTCCCATGTTTTCTCACAAACCTCTAAACTATGATACTGAAGCTTGGGATTCATAACCATTTGTAAATATTCGGACAAGGGTCTTAGATAGGTTTCCTAAACTTACAGCTAACTTTACGATCACTACTAGATTAGTAACAATCACTAGTAGGGCTGGTTGAAGAGTTCTGCAGGAACAAAAGATGAACATTTCTGGAAGTCAGATAAGTACTTCCATTTCCTTCTGTCCCCAAAAATAAGCTATTTATAACTTTTAAAGTGCCTTATACAGTTTTTAGATAACATTTTAACTATCACTTCAGACTTTGTTCAATATTGCAGAAAAAGATACCAAATGAACGGTGGTTCAGTAATAATGAAAAAACAGTACCAATAATAGAAAGTATTTAACAGGGACAGGGACATACCGATACAACCTGTGACAATTCCCGTATCTAAAGAGCACCAGTAGTGAGCTTTCTCCTCACTAAGAAGAACAGCCAATATTTACAAAACGTTTGTTTTATGCTGCCAGTCTATTGCTATCCCCTCCCTCTCTCCGAGTGCCTTTTCCTGCAAGCCACAGTCCGTTGATGCATTACTCCCACGCTAAATATGTTTGTACTACTGCTACTTCTTCGCATCAAGCCAGACTGACAATTATTTCTTCATATTTCATTTCCTCAGTTTTCCATGCTTTATTTTACGTTATCCTTTATATGATGGACCTCCTGTGAACCCTTTTCCAATTATTTTTTAGCACCTCCTCTATATAGTAATGATGAAGTCATCTTCTGAAACTGCTTTCCCTGTCAATAGGCAGTCTATATGAACACATTCTCCACTTAAGATCAACCATGAAATGTAGTTGTAACACTGAAAGTATCTGGCAGTGCTTACAATGAATGTCTTGAAGGTCTTTACAATGGGATATAAACATACAGATGTTGATGAAATGAAATATGTTCAGTCAAAACAACACTTTCTGGTTGTGGCTTTTTTGGTTTTCATTTAAATATCTACATACCTGGATACATATTTTTATGTTTTCAGCATCTGCATTTTTTTAAAGAATGCCAATTTATCTAGAATGTCAGGATATTTAATTTGATTACTTTGAGTAAGGAGAGTCAGTAGACATCTTATTCCAAAATTCCACTTGCAAATTCCTTCACTCAACTAACTTCCACAGTCTTGTCTTGTTCTTTAATGAACTTAACATTAATAAGGGAAGGTTTAATAATGAATTCTACATAACAAAAGAAAGTACCACTATTTTTTGCTATTCTTACATGTAGCCTCCACAAACTTAGGGCTTCAATAAACATTGCCGAGTAATACAAGATAGTAATATATAACTATCTATGTAATATACTATATCTATATTATATATAATATATAGTATTACAAGATGCTGAACACCAGAATGCTTTTTTTTGCTTTTCTGCAGAGTCCATGCCTAGCTCCAGCACAGCATTAACGTGCTAAGTTTAGAGGCCTGAAGAACTTCTGCAGCATGACAGAAATATACTCCTGAAACACTCAGTTTTGGCATTAAATATCCAAGATTTTCCCTGTATTAATGCATTTTTGAAAGCTTTTTCACAATTTCTTTTGTCTCTTACGATAACTAACTAATAAATACGATAGCTCATAAAAAAATAGTTCATGCTCTAAAAAAATGTTGACTAAACAGCTTGTTATGACAAAAAAACCCATAATGTAATCTAACTCTGTTTTCCATTTTAACAAAAAAGTTGCAGTATGACTGCCCTCCGCTCACACGGGTATTCAGTTTTTGCTAAATGTTTTATGTAGTTGTTACTACATCTGCTTATATCAGTTGTTCAAGACTATTTCATTAACAGTGTAAAACTCATTGGATTAAACTAGTTAAAATCAGTAAGGAGTAGTTAACCAGTGAGTGTGTAACCAGATATCCAGTTCCTCTGTGGGAAAGTCTCATAAAAATGCAATGGCAACATAACATTGAAGTTCTTCTAAGTGGCAAAAATTTCCCAAGCCATGTAGAAATACATGTCAGTGCAATTGTATTTTATAATGGTGTTATTTTGCTGGCTGTGCATGTAAAATATCAGCTATATGTATACACAGTTCAGAAATCACCTCTGTAAAATAAGTTAAAAACATGAGCACTGACTAAGACAAGTAGTAAAACCAAAACCCTTTAGAAATCAAAGACAAATCTCCAACTGATTTTAATGATGCTATTATTTTATCCTAGAGTTTTTGTCTTTGCACATGTTTAATTATTATTTCAAAATATATTCAATTTTCTTATTTCTTTCACTTCGGACAATCACATCAGCCATTTCACCACTGACTTCAGTTTCTGGACAATTTAATTTTCTCATTCACTAACAAGCTGTACTGTTTACTTATGCCTCAGTACATTATGCTATTTATTATATTTCAAATAGTGTTCCCCACTACATTCTTCTAAAGACTATATACTAAAACTACTATTGGCCTCAAGTTCTGCCAAATTGCATTTTGACACCAAAGTTGTCTTTCTCCACCTAATAATGGCTTGATGAAAACCATGCAGGGAAAACAGCAGCCTTGCACTGGGGCTCTCAGAGCACCTTTGGTTCTGCTTCAGCTGAGTTAGAAAAGCCGCAGCTGGGAGTCCTAAGCCTGAAGAGAAGAGCAGCAGCTTATACAAAAAAGCCAAGCTTTGGCTTTGACAGGGAACAGAGAGCCTTCTGCGAGCACTGAAGCACACGCAATTAGACTGATGTGCCGAGCTAGTGACAAGTAAAAACTGAGTTTCCAATAGCAGAACATTCATGTTTGATATTTGGAGGAGCTAAGCATTTGCAGAGTCCCATAACCGGCATTCTACCAAGCAGCAAAAAGCAGACGCTTCACGTCATATTTTGCTTAAGGAAGAAAAGTACACATCTACTTTCACACCTACACACTGCACTTTTCTGACAGAGAAGGTCAGCTTATAACTCAGGGAATGGCTACGCGGCATAGGCAAACAAGCTCCACTTGCCCTCTGAGCCAAGCAAAAGTATTAGTCAAATATTGAGCCAAAGCCAATTGCACCATGCACAGATAGAGCAGCTTGTTTCTCTAAAGCATCTCTTGGAGACTGCAGTCTGTCAGAAGAATGATCTCAAAACTAGCACCTGAGCGCCACACAAGTCTGCAAAAAAAGAAATGTCAAAGCACTTTTCACAGTCAGTATTATAATGTGAACTGTGAGGAGTTCAGAGCTCTTAAATTACATACTCAGACCGCTTAGGGAATCACTCCCAGTACAGACCTGAGAACTGTTAAACTGAATTCAGGTTTAGAAATGAGAGTTAAATGTTTCTCAGGTCATCAAATTTTGGGATACTAATAGCTAGAACATATAGGTTTTTTATCTGTAATTTGTAACACTAAAGTTAAAAAAATCTACACACACTTGCTTAGTCTTATTCTGAACTAATGTGATTTTGTGCAATGCTGTATATGCTCTTCCATTGGTTTACGTGAAGTAGTGAGCAAGTGTGTGCAACCTGTAGGAATTCAAAAATTCTTTTGTAGCTGGTTTGCATTATAAGCTCTAAAATACGCTTTTTCCTGTTGAACTGTATTTCAATCTCATTTCACAATGTTACACGTCTTAGCTTACACTTGAAAAAAATTTAAATGTTCACATAAATAATGTTAGGCTTTTAAAGGGTATTAGAAATTTGGTCATGCAAATTACGACTGTATGTATTCTCTTAAGAGAATAATGACCATTACAGATTCCTGTTTAATGCAGGAAACTAAATGAATGATTTCTCTGAACAACAGATGTCCATTATTTATAGATACTTAATTTAGGAGACCAATTTAACACATCTGAAATCAAGGTCACTTTAAAACCTAATTGAGATTATTTGCAACACAAGGACTATTTATTTCCTGTATACTGTAATTCGTTAATTAAGTTACACATAAGGTTAAAATATAAGTACTTAAAAGGCCCACTCCATTTATTTATTATGAGATTCTACTAACAAGGAACCTGTTACAAAACAAGAGATTTTTTTAACTTAAAAAAAGAACATATTAGGGTAAGGGATAGGTTACACTTGATTTTAATGCAAGAAATCCATCAGGAAAAATGAAGACTTAAGTTAATACAGAATTAGGAGTAAACATAACAGAAGAATTTTCTCCAATTACTTCCATTTATTCAGTTGAAATGACAGAATCACAGAACGGTTGAGGTCAGAAGAAACCTCTGGAGATGATATAGTCTCCAGGGTTGGAGACTCCACAACCTCTAGAGCAAACTGCTCCTATATCTGACCACCCTCACAGTGACAAAAATTTTTTATGTTTACATGGAACATCCTGTATTTCAGTTTATGCCCATTGCCTCTAGTCCTGCCATTGGATATCACCCAGGAGAGTCTGGCTCCATCTTCTTCACTCCCTCACCATCAGATCTGATCAGATCAGATGCCCCTAAGCCTTCCCTTCTCCAGGCTGAACGACCCCAGCTCTCAGTCTCTCTTTGTGTGTCAGACGCTCCAGTCCCTTCATCATCCCTATGGCCCTTCGCTGGACTCAGTCCAGTATGTCCATACTGGACACCACCCTACACCTTTCAGATTTTATTTGTTCATCTTACTGCTTAAAGCAGGGCAGTAAAATGTGTAAGATTGT
>VYZW01054576.1:6112-16740 GCA_013401315.1 Balaeniceps rex
AAAATAACATTCAATAGTATGTTTAACCTGGGCTCTGAAACCCCTGCTTCAAATGTCTGCGTCTGCTTAGTATTCCCATGGATGGAGCAAAGCAAAGTGCCCATGAAATAAATGCAATCTCAGCTCCTATGAAATAGCTCTGCTTAGCTTGCTCTTAGAGAGCTTTTGACTCTAGAGCTAGGCTGTTGTGAGCCATGGCAAGTTTTGTGACTTCTGTTGAGTATGAGCTTACCCAGTGATGTATATAGTTAGCTCTTTGAGCAGCTTCATTTCTTGATAAAATAATTTCCTTCCTCAGCTCTCCATGGTTATTCTGTTTCTGAATCCTGACTTGTTCTAGATTTCCTCACTTGCTGTGGAGTGGAACTGTGCTGAAGACTATGCTAGATATTCTGCAGACACTGTCACTGTCTCTTAGTGCAGTAAGTTCCTTTTTTAGTAATGCTGTTAGGGAAATAAAATGTATATTTCCATTTTTCTTTTTCTTTTGTAGAACTGCTTTTTTTTTTTTGCTTTGTTTTGCATTTATTTGATACTTATTTGAGTTCTTAATTTGTTTTTGCTTTCATCACTAAGATTGATAAAATCTTAATTTTAAGTTCTGTGAAGTAAGGAGTGCATTTGTACCCCTATTTCACAGGTAGTAAAACTAGTGCTAGAAAGTTGTTGTCAAATGTGGTTCAGAAAGTCAAATTTAGCATCAAGAATAAAACACTGGATTGCCAATTCTGGGTTGTAACTGTTGAAATGTATCATTTCAAATAAAAGTTTCGTGGTTTTTTGGTTTGTGGTTTTTTTATGAATTATAGTTGTCAGGTTATATTCCTTCCAGTCTGTGTATGTGTATCCGTATTCCTTGGATTTATTACATACTAGTATTTTTGAAGATGGAAATGCTTTATAGAGTTTTACTTTTGTACGAAATGTTGAGGAGAGGGCATTGGATCTTTAAAATTATTTATACTGAGAACCAAACTGGAATACAAACTGTTTCTTAGAGCTATTCAGTTTGACTTTGAGAGCAAATACTAGCAAAAAGGTTTGGTATATCAGATTTCTTGTTTGGGGAGAGTGCTACTTGTAGTGTTCAAGTTAAGTGATGATGAATTTTCTCTTATTTGAGAATTGATAATTGGTTTTATTTAGGACATTCACAAGGACCAACCATATTATGACATTCCTGATGCTCCATATAGAATAACTGTCCCTGACACACATGAAGCCAGAGAGGTAGGTGGTTTATCCTTGATTTATCAAACAACAAAATAATACCTGATTTTTTTATGTCTTGGAGATAAATTAGTGAGCTACTCTGGTCCTTTTTTTAAAAAAATACTTTTCTAGGTAGGTTTTTTCAAATACAATATGACACTTGGTATTTACATTTTTCCAAATCTTTTTATTTTGCTTGACTTGAAGCGTGACAGTTCGTTGCTTACCAAGGGTACATTCAATTGTAGAGAAAATTTTAACTTCACCATGTTGCTGCAACCTGTTGTACTCCCTATGTTACTTATTACACCATTAAAACCAGTGCCTCTTGTTAAATGTCCTGTATTTTACTGATTGTATTGATGTTTTCTAATTCTAGAGTATAGTCAAGGATTTTGCTGCACGCTGTGGGATGATTCTGCAAGAAGCAATGAAATGGGCTCCCTCAGTTACCAAATCTCATCTACAGGTAATGAGTCTGCTTCTGTGAAAGAATTAGATCTTTGCAGATCTTCAAAATGAGAAATAGATGTCTTTGATTTTTCAGGCTATCCAAGCATCATTTTAATTTTTTTCTGTTGCTCTAAGATTTCCTTTATAGCATTGGCAGAGAATAATTAGAATTTTTGATTTGATGTGACTTTTGATGTAGTCCAGACCTGTGTGTCTTGAAAATAACAGGTTTGTAAACAGTTGATCGTCCTGGATTTACTTCAGAAGTCAGAATTTGGTATAATAGAATGCTCTGCCTCGCAAAGTTTGTTTCAATGCTGGCGCGTTAGCTGAAAATATCAGCTGGACTGAAATGTATGATTAGGATGTAAAACTTGTTTCTTGTTTCCCTCTTTGGAGGGTGGTTTTTTCTGTCTTTATTGTTCATTTTTTTAAAAAATGCGGAGAAACACTGCTAATACATGAGAACACTGTAAACTACAGATTTAAATTCGAGCATGGGTGTAGTAAGCGCTCACATGTGACAGAGTTCAGTAGAAAGCTGTCACAAGACCACAAGCAAAGACTACAAAAGACTATTTGTGATGTACTAATAAAATAAATAAAATACCTTTTATGTAAACAAAAAGTCTCAGTATAGTAAAATGCAGGTCTGTTAATCCTTTGCTGAGTAGTTGAAGAAACTATGTAGTCCAGGTTAGACTAGTATTCTGTCTAGAGGTGCACAGTCTAGTGCTAATAACAGAATTTCTGGGGAGGCTCAAGATCTTGGACACTGCAAATCTACCTGAAGTTTATATTTCCTTCCCTAAAAAAACCTCAAGGGATTCTATCCCTATGTAAAAGGATAACTAGTTCTATTCTCTTCTTCCGTGGCATCCAAAGCATTTCCTTTTGTAAGGTTCTTTTTGTGAAAGGTGATTCTTTTTAGAAGAAGACCTCAGCCTTCAAGTATCTATCTAGATCACTTTATCCTTTTACAAAATGGAACAAGTCTTACTCTTAACATATTTAGGAGGACATTCAGAGTTTCTTATTGCCAGGGGAGCAGCGCCTAAAAGGGATGAGTAGAGACAGTCTATATGTTGTCAGGTGTGTGTGTAATTAAGTTTTCTGATAGTTTGCAATGAATGCAACGCTTGCTTATGAGCTGCCTTGTTTTGAAAAACACAGTAGTTTTCCAACTGTTTGTGGTTTTTTGGTTTTGTTTTTTTTTTCCATTAGGAGTACCTAAACAAACATCAGAACTGGGTATCAGGTTTGTCCCAGCACACAGGACTGGCTATGGCTACAGAAAGCGTTTTGCACTTCGCAGGCTACAACAGACAGAACACCACTCTGGGCGTGAGTATTGGACAAAATTCTTGTTTGTTTGTGCAGCCATATAGCTATCATGTTAATTTTATAACATTCAGTATAGCCAGATAATTCAGATTTTCTAAATCACCTTTGTCATAGCACTTGAATATTACTCAGAAAGATACCTTATTTCTTTCCATCTCAAATCAAGGTATCTTTCGATCATGTTGTTCTGTAAAATACTGAAAAGTAAGATGGTAACAAGCAAGAAAATAAAACTGTATCTAATGGTGTTTAAGAGTTTTTGTAGATGATTTTTAATGATTTGAAATTAGTATCTTTGTGTAAGGCTGAACTGAGCTGCTTTCTAGAATAGTAACGTAGGTGAGTGTCGGGTGACAACCATTTGCTCTGAGTTTTACATAGGTTCACTCAAAACATGCTTTTGTGTTGAACATTTCATGCAATTATATACAGGTTTTATAGTTGTTTTTTTTTTTTTCCATTTGTGGTTGTAATTTCTGATCTCCTGGAGAGACATCCAGTAGAATCTGTTGTATCATCAGCCAGCTTGTTTTCTAGCAGCAGCTCTGAAACTGCCTCCATACTCAGCTTTAGCAGGATTTCCTTTTGGTTCTCTGTTACAGTTGTCCTTCTAGACAGTGCTAGTCACTAAATGTAAATAGGATAAAGAACTCCCAGGACTCAGAAGTGCAGTCATGTAGTTCCCTAAAGGGGCAAGGTGAAAAAACTTGATAAAGACTATGCTGGAAGAAACTAGAAACTTTATAACTGGAAAAGAAATAAGAGAAATATCTTCCTCACTCATTTTCTTAATATGTTAACAGTATTTGTTTTGATTGGGGCCCTCCTGCATGTCAACCAAGTGACAAAAGCTCTTTCAGAAAGCTTTCAGACTGCTAGCAGTTTGTTTTTCCTCTTGCTTTATTCCCATGGACTGGACATTGCTAATGCAAAGATGAGAGTATGCAAATTTTATATCCAAGACATGTAATAAGAATAGATTTCAGAAGTTTATCCATTGCTGAGCCAAGCTAACCGTTAGCAGTACTGAAGCAAAGCATTGCAGGAGTGTTGAATTTTTGGTGGTTTTGCTGGCCTTGTATTTTAGTATTAAATTCTCAATATAAAAAATTAATTTTACAGTATAAAGAGTCATTCTTTTTTTCATTTGTTTTTGAGGAGAAACTTCTGAGTCACAAAGCACTTCCTGCGTGCTTCTGCAAAGGGAAACATGGATTACTAGTGTACTTTTTAAAGATAGGAACAAAATACTCTCTCTGCATTACTGTCAGTTCAGCAAGCTGTTGCATGGAGAGGGTAGAACCAAGATCACATCTGCTCTTCTGCTTTCTTCCTTACTGTCGTGGTTTAGCCCCAGTAGGCAACTAAGCACCACACAGCTGCTCGCTCACCCTCCCCTGCCCCGGTGGGATGGGGGAGAGAATTGGAAAAAAAAAGTAAAACCCGTGGGCTGAAATAAAGGCAGTTTAATAGGACAGCAGAGGAGGAGGAAGTAATAATAATAATAATAATGATAAGCGAATATACAAAACAAGTGATGCACAATGCAATTGCTCACCACCCACCGACCGATGCCCAGCCAGTCCCCGAGCAGCGATCGCTGACCCCCGGCCAACTCCCCCCGGTTTATATACTGAGCATGGTGTCGTATGGTATGGAATAGCCCTTTGGTCAGTTTGGGTCAGCTCTCCCGGCTGTGCCCCCTCCCAGCTTCTTGTGCACCTGGCAGAGCATGGGAAGCTGAAAAAGTCCTTGACTAGGGTAAGCACTACTTAGCAACAACTAAAACATCAGTGTGTTATCAGCATTATTCTCATACTAAATCCAAAACAGAGCACTATGCCAGCTACTAGGAAGAAAATTAACTCTATCCCAGCTGAAACCAGGACACTTACCTGTTCATGAAAGGGAGCAGCAGTCCAAGAGATTCTACCCTTTTTATGCTTTTTTTGGTCCTTCAAAAAGCATATACAAATATATGTATTTAAAACTGTATACATGGAATTAATGCACATGTTCCTTATTTAATTTTTGTCAGTCCAGGTACTGTTATACCTAATAGTCCTCATGCTTTTCTGTTTATTACCATAAAGAAAATGAAACTTAAAACATATGCGAAGGTATAAATAGAGAAAAAGACAAGTGGTTGGATAGACCAGTATAAACATCTATATGTGGTCTGGTCATAGGCAACCCAGCTAACTGAAAGACCAACTTGTGTGAAGAAGGACTACTCCAACTTCATGGCTTCTCTTAACTTGCGCAACCGCTATGCAGGAGAGGTAAGTACAGGATTTCTTGTGAGTGTGGAGTGTCCACGAGCTCTGGCATGGCTTTCAGTCATGGCTGAAAAGGTTTTTCCAACCTAAACTATTTTATGGTTCTATGTTACTTTAAGCACGGACTCTAAAGTTAAATTCCTTCAAGATAAAGGGTATAGTTTTCCTAGGTTATTAAGCAGATAATTTTACTGTTGGTCTTGCAGAGAGTTCTTAGATTGCAGATAAAGCTAAAGATTTAGCAAAGTAATAAAAAAAGATGTCTCTGTGGAGTTCCTTAGTCAGCACGTGACCGATACCAAACTAGATTCCTAAAACAACTGTTCTCTGTTGAAAAACCCATTGTATTTTACAGGTTTCTGGAATGATTCAGTTCTCAAATGCTACAGGACGAACATCTGACCTGAATAAACTGATGGTCAAAGAGCTGAATGATGCTCTTGAATCAGGCCACACTGAATTCTACACCCAGGCCATGTTTAAGTTGACTGCACTGCTAATAAGCAGCAAAGGTAATGAAAAACAAATGGAGTTCTGCTTTCTGGCTGTGAATGCCAAGAGTAATAAGCTACAAAAACTATCCATATACAAACCCAGTACGCATCAACTTGACGCAAAACTGTGGTTTGAGTTTTTTCAATTAGGCTTATATTGGAGAAAAGCCTTCTTAAGCTAGAAACTATTTATTAGGAATTGATTATAACATGCTGTGCACACCAATTTTATGCTGATATGAAAAGCATTTATTTATTCTGTTGGAGAAATCTGAGTGAATGTTTGTTTTCAGACTGTGATCCCCAGCTCCTTCATCATCTGTGTTGGGGACCCCTGCGAATGTTCAATGAACATGGCATGGAAACAGCAATTGCTTGCTGGGAGTGGCTGCTTGCTGCCAAGAATGGAATAGAAGTGCCGGTAGGAAGCTATTTAACAACTCTTTCTCTGTCCCTGCAAGGGGAGAAGAAGAAAATTTTGAGAGATTCACAGCTATTGTGAATCTGTGTCAAGTAAGGATGTTAAATGCATTGTTAATCACTTAAGCCTGCCAGGAAATCTCTACTCATGTATTGTTGGAAGCCTGAGCACCCTCACAAAGTGGACTGTGGGAAACGGATCTTTCTCAGCAGCAGCAGTGATATAGCAAAGGAAATCTGTTAGGATCTCAGCTGTACAATTTACTTTGCTGCTGAGATGCCTGAGCTGCTCACGAATCAGGTTCTGAACTACCACAATTTATAGAATGGTGTTTTAAAACAAATAGAAATCAATGTCCCTGCTCATCAGTCAGAGCCTCTGGTATTTGTCATTGCACCCTTGCACAAAAAATAGGCTTGCAAGTATCCCAATCCTGTAACAGGCTAGACAAGCTGTATTTTGTGAAGTGGGGATGAATCTAATAGTAATAAAGCAACTGAGCATAGCGTAGTGACAGTCCATACACAGCTGAGAAAGCTGCCTCTGGTAATTGCTCCAGTTAGTGAACACCAGGTGTTTCACTTGCTGGAGATAATAATCAATCTGAATTTACTTAGGTCAGTTTACATGCACATTTCAGTGTTTAACTCCTTAAGCATCAGTTTCATTTTTTCTCTTCAGGCTTCTGGGAAGTTTCTTTGTATCTTGTTGAGGAGATCAGATAAGCACCCTTGGTTGCTGGGCCTCCTTTCTATCAGAGGATGCTGCTCTCTCGAGCAAGTTCAGCAAAAATGCTGTCTTAATGTTCTGCGCTTCATCGGTTGTGTGTGCTCATGAGCCAGACTGTGTGCTGCTGTATGTGAGAACCTGGTATACGCTTGTGTCTGCTGTCCTGGTGTTGGAGGCAGTAACCTTTAGTAGAGCGGGAGGATGGACGGCACCAGCTGATCTAAGAGTTCAGTCTCCTCAACAAAATACAGAACTTGTCTGCTGTTGCCCTTAGTCTTTCTGTTACTAGCTGAATTTCTCAGGTGGGAGTCTTTCTTCCTGACGTAATTTGGGATGTGAAAGAAACATTTTACTTCAGGTGGGGTGTATAGACCTGTCTCTGCCTCTCCATTAATATTGCAGTGAATTTTAATTGATGTATTAGATTCTTGTGTGCCCTACGGAGAAATACTGTGCTTTCCATATAAGAAGATGCTCTTGAAACAGGAAATACTGTTATCCTCCTTCTTGCAGTTCATGCGGGAAATGGCAGGAGCCTGGCAAATGACAGTGGAGCAGAAAGTTGGCCTGTTTTCTGCTGAGCAGAAAGAAGCAGATCCATTAGCAGCCTCAGAAGAGAGCCAGCCAAGGCCTTGTCCACCAGAGGTGACTCCACATTACATCTGGATAGAGGTGCGTATTTCTTCTGAACGTCCCACGTATGGCAGTGTTGCAGTTACGCTGTGATTAAGCTACTCTGCACTATTTGTTCTCATGATTCAGGAAGGGAGTGGAGTCATGATGGTAGTCCCTCTGCCTGAAGTCAGGAGACACACTCTTTTTAGAAGAGCGTAATAATTGAGGGGGAGAAAGGTGTTTGAAACAGAAAAGCCTGGGGTTTTTTTGAGATGAAAAAAGGTCAAAGGAAGCACGGCATGTCTTTCTCTCTTTCTCAGTTTTTGGTGCAGAGATTTGAAATAGCCAAGTACTGCAGTTCTGACCAAATAGAGATCTTCTCCAGCCTGCTCCAGCGGTCTCTTTCATTGAACATCGGAGGGGCAAAAGGCAGTTTGAATAGGCATGTGGCAGCAATTGGACCCCGATTTAAGTGAGTAGTTTCATTTTTTTCCTTGGTGGAAGAAATAAGGTTATAGAGGGGTGGGAGAAAAAACCTAAATGCTAAATACATAACTTGTCCTTGGCTTCAACTGGTGAAAATTCCTTTAAAAGCCTGGAATGATGTAGAGTCTAAGCTCTGTTTTCAAAGCAGAAGTAGCTACCTTTAGCTTGAAAGTAATTTTTTGGTGCTTCAGAAAACTTCATGGGATAATTTCATATAGTGAATTGCCCACATTATGGATCCAGTCAATGTATCAGTTGGGGATAATTTTGCTCCATCAGTTGTTTTCACTTTTTCTGACTTGAGGCTTCAACTTTCTATGGCTCAGTAGTCACAGCTTTAGGAACAGACTGATGATGATAAAAACAGTTTGCCAAGAGCTCTGAAACAGACACGTTTTAATGAATTGAATGAAGTTACAGCTGTAGCTGTGGTTTGTATGGTGTTGCATTGGTCACCATTTTGGGAATGCCAAAATTTTCATTCTCTAACTATTTTGCTTATTAGGTTGCTGACTTTGGGGTTGTCATTGCTGCATGCTGATGTGGTTCCAAATGCAACTATTCGAAACGTTTTGAGAGAAAAGATTTATTCAACTGCCTTTGATTATTTCAGGTACTTTTTTATTTGCAACTACTCACTGAAAGTGTGTGTGTGATTTCCTGAACCTTCCATGATACTTCAGAGCAGCAGCTGTCTTTCTCTTCTAGTGATTTAACTTCTTCCTTTCCTTTTCCGTCCATTTTAACAGAAACTTTTCTTTTCCTTGTGCTTTTGTGTAGTTCATAAACCATCTCAAAGAGGCTTAGGTACAAGTTCCAGTTTTTATGTGTGGTTTATAAAGTAGTACCTTCAGAAATGTTTCTATTCTTTCCTTCCTTATTTTGGGGTTTATTCAATGCTCAAAACTGTACCTGGATTTATAAGATTTAAAGAATTGCTGTTACAAAGTGTGTGGCTGAAATATAGTTTCACCCACACTGAATCTGGTGATTTCAACATTTGACATGGGCACAACAGAAAACATAATTGATAGGAATGTCTGAATGTGAGGAGGTCAGTCAGTCATGATATTAAATTTGAAATTAATCCAATATGCTGACAGACTGCTGCTTAATTTTCAATTACAATAGGAAGTTTGTACTCTTCAGTCAGACAGAATAGAGCAATGAGGATAAAATGTAGTGATGTCTCATCCTTGTAGATTCTGGTCAGAATAAGAAATATGACTTGATTAGATTTGTAGGTTTTTTCTAATACATTCAACTTCACATTATTTGTGTGATTTCTTTAAGTTGTCCCTCAAAGTTCCCTNAGAGGGGTGGGAGAAAAAACCTAAATGCTAAATACATAACTTGTCCTTGGCTTCAACTGGTGAAAATTCCTTTAAAAGCCTGGAATGATGTAGAGTCTAAGCTCTGTTTTCAAAGCAGAAGTAGCTACCTTTAGCTTGAAAGTAATTTTTTGGTGCTTCAGAAAACTTCATGGGATAATTTCATATAGTGAATTGCCCACATTATGGATCCAGTCAATGTATCAGTTGGGGATAATTTTGCTCCATCAGTTGTTTTCACTTTTTCTGACTTGAGGCTTCAACTTTCTATGGCTCAGTAGTCACAGCTTTAGGAACAGACTGATGATGATAAAAACAGTTTGCCAAGAGCTCTGAAACAGACACGTTTTAATGAATTGAATGAAGTTACAGCTGTAGCTGTGGTTTGTATGGTGTTGCATTGGTCACCATTTTGGGAATGCCAAAATTTTCATTCTCTAACTATTTTGCTTATTAGGTTGCTGACTTTGGGGTTGTCATTGCTGCATGCTGATGTGGTTCCAAATGCAACTATTCGAAACGTTTTGAGAGAAAAGATTTATTCAACTGCCTTTGATTATTTCAGGTACTTTTTTATTTGCAACTACTCACTGAAAGTGTGTGTGTGATTTCCTGAACCTTCCATGATACTTCAGAGCAGCAGCTGTCTTTCTCTTCTAGTGATTTAACTTCTTCCTTTCCTTTTCCGTCCATTTTAACAGAAACTTTTCTTTTCCTTGTGCTTTTGTGTAGTTCATAAACCATCTCAAAGAGGCTTAGGTACAAGTTCCAGTTTTTATGTGTGGTTTATAAAGTAGTACCTTCAGAAATGTTTCTATTCTTTCCTTCCTTATTTTGGGGTTTATTCAATGCTCAAAACTGTACCTGGATTTATAAGATTTAAAGAATTGCTGTTACAAAGTGTGTGGCTGAAATATAGTTTCACCCACACTGAATCTGGTGATTTCAACATTTGACATGGGCACAACAGAAAACATAATTGATAGGAATGTCTGAATGTGAGGAGGTCAGTCAGTCATGATATTAAATTTGAAATTAATCCAATATGCTGACAGACTGCTGCTTAATTTTCAATTACAATAGGAAGTTTGTACTCTTCAGTCAGACAGAATAGAGCAATGAGGATAAAATGTAGTGATGTCTCATCCTTGTAGATTCTGGTCAGAATAAGAAATATGACTTGATTAGATTTGTAGGTTTTTTCTAATACATTCAACTTCACATTATTTGTGTGATTTCTTTAAGTTGTCCCTCAAAGTTCCCT
>VYZW01054579.1:3113-17330 GCA_013401315.1 Balaeniceps rex
TGCCTGTTGACGAAGTGCACCAGATTGTGTGCCTTGACAAGCCCTGTGCAACCTGACATTCAGAAATTGTGGTGGAATCAAACAAATAATTTCCAGTTTCCATGCTGGGTGGGTGAATATAAATAGAAAGAAAATGCAGTTAGGAAAGTATTCTTTTATAAGTGGTTCCAATGACTCTTATACAAAGGTCAATTCCATGAAATCTGGTTAAATCTGTAATAGTTACTGTGGAAATCTAAGTAGATATTTCAAACACTGACCTCTTTCTTCTGTCTGTCTACAGCTGCAAAGTCTCTGCCTAATCTAGTGATCTTACACACTGTAAAAAGGAGGCAGTTCTTTTTACCTTGATGTCTAATGTACCTCATGAGGAAAAAACAGGGCATCTTTTTTTCTGTCTTTATATTAAAGATAGCAAAGGATGCAAAATTTAATTAGGAGCAATTGTCTTTTCTTACGTGCCTGAAATGCATGAATTCCTTTCTATAGTTAGACCTTTGAAAATCTGGTCAATATTGTAGAATATATCACTGGTGAAAAGAATCTGAGCTTCATATTGCTATAAGAATTTTGGGGTTTCAACAAACCATTTAAAGAAGACTTTTCCCTCAAGGCCTGTTTATCACTGAAATTGCTATAAGCCCAATTTTAATGAATCAAGGACATCTTTAATAACTTTATTTTTTCTTTAAATATTCATTGTATACAAGAGGTTGAAAATGCAGTTACAAAGTCTAACAGAAAACAAAACCAGACAACCAGATATACATTTGCAATTTAAAATCAGCATTATTTTTGGGTAGATCAGGCTTGTTTTCTGCTTTTGAAGGAAGATAGAGAGAACAGCATTCTTCTGTTTGCATAGCTCTGATTGCAGACAGTGATATGCTAACAATGATTGCTGGAATATTCAGAAAACTGCATCGTGAGAGCCCATTTTACACTTGGACATTTGACTGCATATTCAACGTCCTTTTAAAACAATGCCTTTTCTGAGGGTACAAATTCTTAACTTCCGTGTCTTCAATAAGGAAAACTGAGATGACCCCTTAGGAAGTCACTGTCCAAAAGCCCCATGTCACAGATAACAGAATTAATTTAAAAACTTGACTTTAATGCCATCCCTATATTATCTGACATCAGTTAAGCTGTTGAGGTGATGACACAAGTCTCTTCCATTCTGACCAATACAGTCACACCATTTCCTTAGAATGCAGTTTCTTTATAGCTGTCCGTTTTCTCTTATGTCTTCAGTAGAAGTTGTTGAAACCAGAGACTTGGTCATTTGCACTGCACTTAGCACAGTAAGGTCCTGGTCTATGGTTAGTGCTTCCAGGCTACATAATAAGCAAACAGAGCAGATTTCTGAAACAATATAAAGGCATTAAAAGAAGCCTTGGCTTCTCCTGAATGAAACGCTTTGTTAGGTGTCTAACAGGATGTTATGTGCATTCCTTCTCTGCAGTTCTCTTTTTTTGGAGGTAAAACACTGCGTTTTGGTTGATTTTTTTTTTTTTTTATTGGCAGTTTAGATAAGAAGCGTGAGGCTGTAAGTGTTTTGGGGCCAAAACTTCCCTGTCTTATGTAACTGAAGAGCATTCAGCACCCACTGCCTTGAATAATACTGCAATAAACGTGACGTACAGATGCATTAGCAGTGAAGATCCAGCTGAGACCAGAAGTATTAGGCGCAGACATTTTTGCAGTCTTCCTTCTCCTTATTCACATGACAGAAGCTAATTTCAAAGAAAAAAACCTTACAAAATTCCAAGAGAATAAATGAAGTGAAAAATGTTTGTACTCTTTCATGGTAGTACTAAGCAGTATCAAACAGTAAGTCTCAGGTGGAATGAATCTCAGTAAAAGTTGTTTTTAAAAGTGCAATAAAATTCTAATATCCTCTGAAAGGTTATTATCCAAGTAAAGAAGGCATTTATGTATAAAGCTATGCCAATTTGTCTCGTCAAGATGGGGCTTTTCATGACACCAAATGTGATCTAATTCTCTTTTGACTTACCTTGTGAGTAGCTTTATTCCAATACCACTGAAGTCAGTGACAGAGCTGCCATTAAATTCTTCTCAAATAATAGCATGGAACTAATGGTAAAATGGCCATGAGATGGCAATTCCAGCTGGCAGCATTTACAAAGGAGACTTTTTGAGGAAGTCGGATATATTCAAAGCTGAAGTGCAGTAGAAGGCGTCAAATTCTCAATGATTAGACTGGATTTGCAGAAACAGAAAAATTTACTGCAACAAATGAAAAAACTGACATAAGTGTGTGTTAGTGCCATTGCATTTAATTACGGAATGTAGCAGAACTATGGAGTTACGAGCTGGTAAAGAGGTTTTAAACCAATTAAAGTATAAACATTAAAAATGGCTGTACTGAGTGGCTGAGAACAATTGCGAGGCATTTCCTGAGGTTGTGTTTTTTCGTAGAGATGTTTTAATTGCTCAGAATAGTGCTCTGAAAAGCAAGTAGCTTATTTTATTGCTTTCTGTTTTTTCTGTAGCTATGCACTTACCACTCTAGATTGTAAATAGTTTATTTCTGCTGATTTGGTTGTTTGTGTTTCTTTAATTTGAAGTTATTTGGGGTTATTTTATTTCTCTCTGTATATTCTTTCCACGGGGAAGATGGACATTTACCTGTCACCAGAAATCCACCTGTCTTACTGTGGCAAGCTTTTAAAGAAGTAGTATCATCCCCAGAAGATGCTTGTATAGTAGTTCTGGACCAATCTGCTCCTAGCTGCTAGTAATAGGCAACTGAAGAGAAGGCAAAGCTAGTGGTTGGATTAGTATCCAGTAAGAAGCATTTCTGTCACTGGGTGAAGTATCATATCAAATGAGTCTCTCCTGTGGGATTTAAATATTTTTGTATCTGGGCATTTGTCTATTCTCATACTTCAGCTCCCCACTTGTAAATTGGTAATAATAGGAATGTTCCTCTTCACAGGCATGTAACTCGATCTCAGAAGCATATAAGGGGGACAAATATTTCAAAGACAGAGGGACTCATTTATATGACCCTCCTTATTGTAATATCTAGCTAGAGTGGGTAAATATTGTCAAAATTTCTTTTCAGGCATGAAGATCCCAAAGAAGCAGCTCCCATACAGTACTTAGAAAAAGAATGCTGATTTCCTAGACTGCAAAATAGAAAGCTGGGGGAGATGCACAATAAATATATTTAACTGATATAATTCTAGGGCTCAGGGAAAGGTGCAAAAATGAAGAAAAAAGCTATACACAGCCTCTTCAAATTAGAAATGGTACTTTTTTCCTCCTTAAAAAAATGATACTGAATAAAGAACTAGGCAAACCTGGCAAAGTTGCTGTAGGACTATTAGTTCCTGTGTAGTTATATCTTCTTATGATTTTGTTTTATATGTGCCACTTTTGAGTTCCACCCCATGATCCTCGTGCTTCTGTGTGAGTGATGGAAAGAGTTCCTGATCCTGCTGCTCCAGATCTGTTGGCATTTTCATTCTTTATTCAAGTTTCTCCCCATTCAGGTCTGTCTTCAGGTAAACAAGTCTTTTTTGCAGTCTCCCTATGCATGGGAATTTTCCCATGCCCTTAATCAGATTTAACTAATTCCTTAATTGTCTTATTATACTCGGTCAGATTTTCTAATACGATCATTTGCATCACTTAGATGACATAGAGTGGTCATAATCTGGCTGCAAATTCCCTATGGCATAGAGAAACTGATGGCTGAACAGAATTTGACAGCTTTGAGTTTCCCCCTTCTCTCCAGCATAGTTGATTTATTGGAGGGGAATGACGGAATCTGGGAGGGGGTGGATGAGATCAGCTGTGCTACATCGGTCCAAGGCTGGGAAAGAGTATGGCCCAGTGGGTTTCAGCCACCTGTAAGATGGCAGTGTTGTGAGAGTACCTCAGTGGTTGTGTTTATTTATGTAATGTGAATGCAGTAAAATTTGACCACAGAAGTTTGGATAATAATTTATATGTCTCAAATGGGTGAAATATTTAAGCGTTACACTCTGCAAATCCCGATGGCTGTGCTATTTAAGGCAAGTTCTGTTTTTATCAATAGATCATTTGTGACATATGACAAAAAAGAAAGAGCCTGAAGCAAAATAGATTGAGCTAGGTCTGAATGAGATTTTATAGGTCAGCTATTCTCAGTTAATTCAATACCATCTGATTGCTAAAAGGTACTTAATGAGGCTTAATTAGAAGGGATGTCTTTTATCGTCATTTAATGCAGTTGCATTTATATGAGCTCAAGGATTGGCAGTAGGTTTTTCTCTTTGTGATTCTTGGGTCTCAGTCTAACAGAGGCCAATAAATGATCCCATCTGCTCCCAGGTTTCCTGTCTGATGCTTGTAGTGTAGGCAGCATAAGGACAAGCTTTAGAGAACGTATAACCACTGCACAGAAAGAGTCTCAATCTTAAATTGCTTGCTAGCTTGATAAACAGAGAAATCAAGCAGTAAATGCCATAGTAAGTTGAAACTTGAATTTTGCATTTCAAGGGAATAGGAATTTTATGCAAAATTCTACTATTTGAATTTTTTCCCTGTTTTCTATCTCATCCTATTCTCCAATTTTTAAATTCCCTCAAAATATGCTCCATTAATGTTATAATGTGGCATAACAGCACAAAAAAAAAGCTGTTATCTTTCTAAAGGAGATTTAAGAGTAGCTGCTTCTTGGTATTGACTATCATCAAAATTTTGTAAAGCTGTTTCCTGTTTGTCATAACAAGTTTGCCTCTTACGTATATTGTGCAGTAGTTCCTAAATATGTCATGAATATAAAAGAAGACAGGTATTGAACAAAATAAGTAAATGAGGAAGTAATCTTTAAAGCAAAATCACAGCATTTTAAATTAAATTTCAAGTATTTAAGAGAGAAATTAATCCTTGAGTATTTGGGAAATAGTTTTTTAGAACAAAGGCAATACCATCAAATGCAAAACCTTTCACAAATATCTTGGTCTTGAAAAAAGTCCATCATTTAAAATGTTTTTTTTAAAGAAAAAGTGTTTGAAATGTACAAAGTGTTTTCTACTGACCAGCCAGATGGAACAAGTTTTGTGATCAGACTCCTAAGAGGCTGCTGCATTATTTTCTCTGAGATAGTCCCAGTTCTGAACACCAACACTCTGTGGTCTAAGTGAAGCATAAGTGGTGTATACATATAACTAGCCACTGTGCAAGCCTCAAATTACCCAATGCACAAATGTGTTTTTACTGAACTGATATTGGAAATACTAAGAGCAGCCAGACTTGACTGTCAAAAAAAAAGTAAAGGATGTTGACATGACAATAAATAAACTGGGTTTGAATTATAGTAAATGTATCTTCATCAAGCTCCCAGATGTACTTCTCTCACAGTTGAATGCTATTGAATTCTATACAATAACAGCCTTGTTAAATTAAAATTAAATGCTAATTTAACACATCTAAAGGCATTATCACATTTTGTGCCGAATTGTGTTTTTTAATGACTTCAAATCATGTGTGATGTATTTATTGCAAATTTCTGCTGCAGTTATTCTGGAGAATTTGTTATTTTTATTTATTAAATGATATCCTGTTCCCTGTCAACCTTTTACAACAAGCAAAGAAGTCACAAGAGTCAGTGAAGCACAAACTGAAGGCATAAACAAGGAAGTGGTTCACACAAAATACGTAGAAATCTAGTGACAAAATGAGGGAGAAATAAGGTTGTAATGAAGATGCAATTAAGATTTACAGGAGGAATTTCAAGTTACACCTTCAGCCATCAAAATCCTGCCAGTTGAAATGCTAGATGAGTCCTGGTGTACTCATACACTGTTTAGAAGAAAAGGTGTCTTTCTTCTTTATTGAAATTAGAACATACTTCTTTTCAATACACCACGCTGCTTGAACAACTAACCTTTAACTAATGTGCTAATGCCACTTCCAATTGATGTACCTATTTAAAATGAACGACGCTAGTGACAGAATACTGAAAACAATTAAGCTGAACTTGTCAAAATTAATAGAAGAGATGGTGTTGTGGTTTAACCCCAGCCAGCAACTAAGCCCCACACAGCCGCTCGCTCACTCCCCCCCAGTGGGATGGGGGAGAGAATCAGAAGGGTAAAAGTGACAAAACTGGTGGGTTGAGATAAAGACAGTTTAATAGGTAAAGCAAAAGCTGTGTGTGCAAGCAAAGCAAAGCAAGGAATTCATGCAGCGCTTCCCATGGGCAGGCGGGTGCTCAGCCATCTCCAGGAAAGCAGGGCTCCATCCTGCGTAACGGTGACTTGGGAAGACAAACGCCATCACTCCGAACGTCCCCCCCTTCCTCCTCCTTCCCCCAGCTTTCTGTGCTGAGCATGACGCCATATGGTGTGGGATATCCCTTGGGTCAGTTGGGGTCAGCTGTCCCGGCCGTGTCCCCTCCCAACTCCTTGTGCCCCCCAGCCTGCTCGCTGGTGGGGTGGGGTGAGAGGCAGACAAGGCCTTGGCTCTGTGTAAGCCCTGCTCAGCAGGAACGAAACCATCCCTGTGTTACCAGCACTGTTTCCAGCACAAATCCAAACTATAGCCCCATGCCAGCTACTATGAAGAAAATTAACTCTATCCCAGCCAAAACCAGTACAGATGGCATCTTCATCTTAGCCAGCAAAGGCTAAAATCAAAGATTTTTCATAAGTAGACTTTGTACTGTTTGTGTGTGGTTTAGAAAAGATGCAGACTTCACATTCTTGTCTTACTAAAGCTGTACTGAGCTAAGTGAGTTAAGTGATCTGAGTAGATACCAGCTGGACTGAGGTAAGAGTTTCTTTCAGGAAACTCATATTCTTTAATTCTTTCCTTTCTCTGATGTTACGAGTAAAAGGTACCACCAGCTAGCCCTCAGGAAGTTAACAGGCCTCCTTCACATGCTAGCCAGTAGGGTACATAGAATCACAGAATGCTTTGGGTTGGAAGGGACCTTTAGAGGTCGTCTAGTCCAACCCCCCTGCAGTGAGCAGGGACATCATCAACTAGATCAGGTTGCTCAGAGCCCCGTCCAACCTGACCTTAAAGGTTTCTAGGGATGGGGCCTCCACTACCTCTCTGGGCAACCTGGTCCAATGCTTCACCACCCTCACTGTAAAAAATTTCTTCCTTATATCTAGCCTAAATCTCCCCTCCTTTAGTTTAAAACCATTACCCCTTGTCCTGTCACATCAGGCCTTGCTAAAAAGCCTGTCCTCATCTTTCCTATAGGCCCCCTTTAAGTACTGAAAGGCCGCAATAAGGTCTCCCCGCAGCCTTCTCTTCTCCAGGCTGAACAGCCCCAACTCTCTCAGCCTGTCCTCGTAGGAGAGGTGCTCCAGCCCTCGGATCATTTTCGTGGCCCTCCTCTGGACCCGCTCCAACAGGTCCATGTCCTTTTTGTGCTGAGGGCTCCAGAGCTGGACGCAGTACTCCAGGTGAGGTCTCACCAGAGCAGAGCAGAATCCCCTCCCTCGACCTGCTGGCCACACTTCTGTTGATGCAGCCCAGGACAGGGTTGGCCTTCTGGGCTGCAAGTGCACATTGTTGGCTCATGTCCAGCTTTTCATCCATAACATGTATTTTGCTAAGCAGGTCTGACCTTTCAAGTGCTGATGGACTTTGTAGGTATACCCTCAGATTTGCTCATGTGAAAGGATACTCCATGAAAAATACCTGTACACAAGGAAAATGGAAGAACATCATGTAATATGTAACATACTGTTCCACTAGCAACAGAGCTAAGTAAATTTAGTTTCCTGTAGATTTTCCTCCCGTGTTCTTATATCCAGCTTCACCGTAAGTGCCCTCTGTGATCTGATTCGTTTCCATCCCTTAAATTCATCCATACCTGAAATCTTCTGCCTCACACTTGCTCTGGATCTCTCTTATGGACATTCTTATATTCTTCTATAAATTACGATCACCTGTGCAACTTGCTAAATAAACCAGACTTCCTGGACATTGCCTGCTAAGCAGCATTTTCTCTCCAGTGTTTGTATCATTATTTTATTGGAGGAGATAAACTGCCATTGTAATTATGGTCTTTTTTAAAATAAAAAACTGAAGTCATTATGCTGATATACACTAACGAAACACAGGTTATGGTATATAGTTTAAGGATAAGCTGACTTGCTGTGTTTTGCTGAGTGCTTGCATAATGTTTCTGGACTTAGTCAATAACTTACCTATACTTTGGTAAAACAACTTAGATTTCCTATGTCTCTCCCATCTACTGAATTAAAGACAAGATGCTAATCTCAGTAATGTGTATTGAGATCTTCCTATTTTCCATGTCTTCTGGCTAAGTCTTTGAAGTATTAAAAGTAAATCTTTGGAGTGTATTTCCACAGAGTGATAGTACATAGCTATTATTTTTGGAACTATAGTTGATGCTGTATAATTACTACTGTAAGCTCTGTGCTACCAGAAACCTTCATTAATCACAAATATTTTGCTCTCCTCGTTACGACTCTTCCTTCCCTTGTTCCACTGACTTCCGCTTTCTTTCTTATTTTGTTTGAATCACTGGCCCAGAGCAGCTATAAAGTGTAGACATTTATGGCAAAAACAAAGAACAGCAAATTCCACGCTGGGCAATGTAGGCAGTCATTTGTTTGTTTGCATGCTGAGAAACCTGCCAAAAGCACCAGAACTTCTCTCTGGCGAATAATGTAATAAATTAGATTTCATCACCATGTAATCACAGATCCATGAGAATTGCATATAAAAATCTTTCTTCAAATATTTCTCAATGGAGTCCATCATGCTATACACACCGACTCTGTTTGAAAACATACTTGCTTATTAGATGGCTGTGTTTACTTTTCAGAAAAACACAGTCTTTTTTACCTCAATAGCTGTATGGAAGCTCTGCTTGTTACTAGCTAATAAAAATGCGTAAAGAAAAGATGACACTAAAAGTAGGGCACATTTGTAAGCATCTGCTACATTTATATTTTCTAAATGTGTCCATTTGAGTAGGCAGATCCACAATTTAGCTGAAATAAAACAAAACCAAAAAAGACTTTACAAATATTCTGATTTTCTTTTGAAAATGTCACATTTTTAATACGCCAAAATGTAAATAAATAAATGAGGAGGACTGGAAATGTTCAAGAAGAGGCAATGAAGCTGATATGGTCTGGGAACCTCAAAGCTACTTCTGTTGTGTTTATTGACGTGTTTTCATCTTTAAGTATGTAAGCCAGGTGATGGAGGCCCAGATGCACTGGGATGCATCAGTTGGTTAAAGTATGTCAGTCCAACATTGCTGAAGAGCATGCTAAATGTGGCCTCTAGCTTATGAGCTGATTTTCTGAAGTATTAGTTCCTCAAGAGCTATGTTGAAACTGTTAGTAGGGTTTGAAAATGCTCAACAAAGGAAGGTATCTGGTGGATCCACTGGTGTCCTACCCTTCTGCATGGAAGATTTAAGGCATCCTAAATGAGATTATAAAGAGATAATCTTTAAGTGTTTTTTAATACGTAGTGCTAGGTACATATTGCATTTCAGTGGTAACAGTGAGCTGACAGGAAGACATGGAAATAGGTAGAATCAAGGGAAGGTGCTTGTAGACACCCTGTCCAAGAAAATGTTCTGCTTGACAGAAGGTTCCTGTATTGTACCCTTCTCTTTTGTGGCATCAGCACCCTGTTTACTGCTTAGGGATCTATGGACCATAAAGTTTCTTTGGTGAGTTCCTTTTGATATGTTTCAGAAAGTGTTTTTTTGGGGGGATGTGTGTATTCATTTTTGTATTAATTAGCATGCTAATTCTCAGAATCCTGTTTTACTGTTTTAAATATAGCTCATTAGCATTATTTCCACTCTTGTTTTTAATTAAGTGATAACTACAGCCTCTTTGTGCACGAGGCTTTCTACTTCTAATAGTCTCTTTTATTCTGCAGTTTAAAAGCGACATCTTTTTTCCCCTTCCTTTAATACAGTCTTGAAAATTTTTATACACTTACTGTGAGCTTCAAATAATGGTGTCTTTTAATAGTCTTTCTATCACGGATAAGCATTTTTACCCTTTTAGCTGCTCCTTTTTGTTTGCTTTCGGAAAGCTGCTTCTTTTTCATGTAATCCTCTCCTTGGAATTGAGAGTTACTGTGGTTAATCTGTGTGTTTGGGGGGGGCTTCTTCACACCTCCAAAGACACTGAAAACAATTATGAATTGAAGAGTTCTTCTTATTTAGAAAGTGGGTCTTCAGTAATAGCAGCTTGTGCTGGGTCCAATGTGCTACTAAGGGAGTAATGAATTGCTTTTGCGTTTCTGGATTCTCCTTTTTATCAACCAATAAATTAAGGCATTTTGCTTTTCTGTCTCTTTGTCTTTCATCTTATCACGGGTGTAAGAATGACAATGTGGAAAGTATTGGGTAGGGATGTTGCAATTCTTTGGACAGCTTTACTTTTTAAAATTATTATTATTACCTTATCTGAACTCTGCATTCAAAGGATGAAGAGGGAGGAAAAGAATTCTGCCTGAACCTTCATCCATTTATCTATCGTTGTTTCCCTAAACTGTAATTATACGAGGTGATACAAGGTGGTATATGTCTATTAATCATCACTCAAAGGGAAAAAATAATTAGCATTTAAAATTAATAATCTGATTGAGTCTTTGTTTACTGTAAATTTTGCCTTGAGTCTTTCATTGCAGTATAGTAAAGAATATGCAGAAAGAATCTTACTTTCACGCAAGATGTACAAATCGCTAATAACATTGAACATCCTTGTTTTCCTCAAAAAATAATCCAGGAATTTCCTTTTAAATTAAGGAGCTGGTATTTTATGTGATTAGAAATAGCTTTGGGAACACTTATCTCATCATATTTGAATATGACGTATTTTGAGCAAGTTTTGGGGAAGATTCATTAGGGAAAAATGTGGTGTTATTAATAGTAATTTGCAGGAACTTTTGTTGAAGATTAAGTTCCTGTTAGACTAGATATCTTACAAGTAAGTGATAAATATAGTAACAGCCTTACATTGGGAAGGTGTAAAAGCTGAGACTTGAGTTAATAAGAAGTTGCATCATTGTTAGCTTCTCATCTTCCAATATTTACTAAGGTTATTATCCTGATGCGATCAACTTTGATGACACTATTTTCCTTTTTAGTACATTTTCAGAAGAGATCAGGAAAAAAAAAAATAACAAAATAAAAACCTCTTGTACTCTTAGTAGTCAATTCAAACATTCTGTACTCTCCTTCCAAAGTCTCCTTGGTCTAACACTGAACATCCAGAAGAAAGCTGAATCTGTTTTTCAGAAACAGGGATGTGGATTTGATATCAGTGCATAACACCTTCGGTTAGAAATAAGTTTTATTTTTCCAGTTCTTTAAAGCATGTGGACTGTGCTGGGCTAGAGTTTTCAGTGTGAGTAGTAGCTTGGCTTAACCTCGTGAGCAGCTGAGCCGTGTTGTTTCACTGCAGTCATCTTTTTTGCACTCTCTTGTGGAGAAATAAGAACTCAGTTTACTATGTCCTCCTTCGCCAAATCACACCAGACCACTTTTACAGGAGCTTTGACCAACACTTCATGCATACTTATGATGTAAATTATGAATATTTAAGAACAGGTTGGGAACACGGCTAAATAAAATACTGTGATAATTTTTTTCTTTTAAAGCATGTGATGTTTTCAAAATTAATTTGAACATGTTTTTCCTGTCATAAAATGTGATTGTGTTTAGATTGCTCATTTTAGAAAATAACACTTTCAGTTTAAAGTAATGGAGGATTGCCATATAATGTTTCTCTAACTATTTCTAATGACTAATGCAGTTAAAATTACCTAGTGTACCATTCATCATTTTAGGATGGATATTATTAACTGGAAAGGAAAAGTTTTTTGGACATAATACAATATAAATAAGAAGTAATTTGTATAGTAAATAGAAGAAAATAAGTGCATCCAAATTAATGAGATCTGTCTCTGTACACATACTAAAGGAAATTATACTTTAAAAAAAAAAAAAGATGGATTTCATCCATTCTGCATGGTGGAGTTAAGTCTGATATTATTTCAGAGGCACTTCCCTTAAAATGGCATAGACAAAGCTGTTTTGATTAGACAAATGATGGTACAGTAAACAGAGTTCAAAGCCTATAAAAAGAGCATTTGTTTTGATAGCTGATTAAGCATGTTGTTTAATACAGGGGCAGTAAAGAAAACAGTTAAAAGGAGAACAGTTAAAAAAAGCTCCGTACAGGTCATCATTTCAGCCATTCTTATTTTATGACTTTCATCATCAATTGCAAGTTTTCTTTTTTTAAATGAGGCACTGCATTTAGGTAGAGTATCATTTATTCTAATAGGTAGCTAATTGGACTAATCGGCTACTGTAATTAGCTAGAGTTCTAGTACATCTTTATTTTAAATGTTGAAGGCCTCATTAAAATTGCTCCTTGTGGAGAGGGGAAGAAGAAGGTACCATTAAACTAATTGTTTATGCGAAGTGAAAATGTTCTGCTCTTTTATGTGATATCAAAGATTTGAGCACTTAAAGATGCATCTTGGGAACCCTTATCCATCCAGAAGGACTTGCCTTGGGATGTGCTATGAGTAGTGAAGATGTGGTAACCACATTCCAGCCACTTCTGAGCACCACAGCATCATGCAGAAGCCAAAGTGGGGCAAGTGTGCAACTTGAAAATGTTAATGCCTTGTCAAGAGGTGTAAAAGAGAAGCAGAACGGATGTGCAGGATCTCTGTCAAGAGAACCTTGGTTATAGTACCTAAGATTTGGCTCAGCAGAAATTTACATAAATATCTATGAGAAAACAACCTAAAGTTAGAAGTTACTGTATATACTGTAAAATGTTACGTTTTAGTTGTTAAGCTTACCTGCTAATTTCAATTAGAACTTGAATGTTCAGTAAGAATAATGTGTACTACGTTTCAGTTTATTCATTTTGCTAAGCCCTGAAGAAACTGTAGTGGAATTGTAGTTTTCTGTTGTACAGCGGGAGGATGTCTGTTCTCATAGCTCACAACTAAGAAATCAGCTCCCCATTTTTCAAAATAACTGTGAGGTCAAACTTCTGAAACTGGCAGTGTAGGTCAGAACAATTACCTGAATCTTTTTATGGTAATTAGTTTTTTCTACTTAGTAGCAAATGTTTTCTGAATTGCTTGAAACATCTATTGTGTTTAGTAAAATTTCTTGGGATTGATATCTTACACCTTCTTTTCTTTAGAGGATAGACAATTGAGCTAATAGCCTGATAACAGTGTTATGTATTTCTCTAGTCCTTTTCAAAGGTAGGTACAGCTAGAATTACATCAGAGTAGCTGCATTATGTCTTTACTGAAGAGACTATCTATTGCCAGGTTTGATGGGGCAGATTAGAGACAACAGCTCTGAAGTGTATCATGAACATACTTAAGAGTTTATGAGCGATGAATATCCTGCATTACACACACAGCAGGGTGTCATTGGAGGACAAAGGGCTACAAAGTAGGCATTATCTTAAAAGTGAGGGTTTGGTCATTTCTTTTTCAGCATCTAGGACATTTTTGACATGTGAACCAGCAGTGTGGCTGCTGGGACATATTGGGAATGTTACTGCACAGATGGCACCAGCCATGCAGAGTTTATCAGGAAGAAGTAGGGATTTCATTTCCATCAGCTTTCGGCAGTACAGGTTACAACTATCTTTTTCTTTAGGGGCCACTATAATTTTTAGCATTAAAGGAAATAATTCCTATATTGTAACAGTGGAAAGCCAATGGCTGCAGGAGTTTCACTGTGAATACTAATCCTCTCCTGAGACTAGCTCCCACACAGCAACAAAGATGAACAAGTACATACTAAAGGGCTCATAATTCAGCTGAGTGCTGTGCAAGCCCTCATTTATTTCTATTTTCTAAGGTTTATATTTCTAAATGTTCAGGAAGCAACAATCGAGGAAAGAAGCCTGTTCAACTGTGGTCCTCTTGTCTCAGGAGATCTTCATCCCAACACAGACCATGGGAAAGCTGGTATCTTTGTCTTGGGAACTGGGTGGTATTTTTGTTTCCTGCAACAGCTCTGCCTTTAGTCCCTTCTAAGCAAACCATATGTAGGACCAAAATCTGGATTCAAACAATCCACTAATCCACCAAGACCCTGCACTGAATTTTATTGAAGTGATTATTTGCTAAAGAAAAGGAGTAATTCAGTTATTTAAAGATTGCTGTTGGGCCATGGAAAATGCATGTTCTCTC
>VYZW01054582.1:10092-23564 GCA_013401315.1 Balaeniceps rex
CCATCCAACCAGTTCCTCACCCACCGAACAGTCCACCCATCAAATCCATATCTCTCCAATTTAGAGAGAAGGATGTTGTGGGGGACCGTGTCAAAGGCTTTTTGGAAGTCCAGATAGATGACATCCATTGCTTTTCCCTTGTCCACTGATGCAGTTACTCCATCATAGAAAGCCACCAGGTTAGTCAGGCAGGACTTGCCCTTGGTGAAGCCATGCTGGCTGTCTTGAATCACCTCCCTGTCCTCCATGTGCTTTAGCATTGCTTCTAGGAGGATCTGTTCCATGATCTTGCCAGGCACAGAGGTGAGGCTGACAGGTCGGTAATTCCCAGGGTCCTCCTTTCTACCCTTTTTAAAAATGGGCGCAATGTTTCCCTTCCTCCAGTCATGGGGGACTTCACCTGACTGCCATGACTTTTCAAATATCATGGAGTTATAAGACATGCCAGCCATTAGTAACTTCACTATGTTGAGGTATTGTGCTTGAAGTGCCTCAGGCTGGCTGTCCTGGTTTTTATTGGGAAACAAATTGAGGTTGGTTGGACAAAGAGAAGGAATCGCCTCATTTTTGTAAAGCGGGAGCCAAAAATTCATGGGAAAATTCCCATGTGGAAACAGAGGAGCTCCCAAGTTATGTGAAGATAACTCAGCCTATTCTATAAAAAGAGTAAATAAATGCACCCCGAGAGCTAATGCAAAACACTCATTAAAACAGATACTGTGCTGCTTCAACAGCATATTTATTAAAAAAAGGAAAGGCACTGACACTAAAATGTTTTGTTCAGAACATGCCCACTCCTGTGCCTCGTAATTTGCAATTCCTCCGTTGTTTTAGTGTCTTTGATTAATTTTTACTTTTAAGAAGCTTTTCCATGAGGGAGAGCCTAACACCTAGGTTAAGCTGTTCCTGTAGTGGTACTCGCTCCAAGTTCAGAGCTTTTTCCCCTGAAGAGAACATGTGTTTTGGCTCTCCAGTGCTATTTCAGTGAAGCAGTTAGTTTGCTGACTAGTACTCTCTTTGGGAAGTTTGTACCCAGACCAAGAAAACTGGTTTTAATCTTCATGCCCAGCAAATAGTCTCAGGCCGCCTACTTTAACTACTTTGAAATACAGAAAAACAGTGTTGCAGGAATGGCAGTATGTGTGGCCAGCAGCACTAGGGAAGTGATTGTCCCCGGTACTCAGTACTCGTGAGGCCACACCTCAAATACTGTGTTCAGTTTTGGGCCCCTCACTACAAAACAGACATTGAGGTGCTGGAGTGTGTCCAAAGAACGGCAACAAAGCTGGTGAAGGGTCTGGAGAACAAGTCTTATGAGGAGCAGCTGAGGGAACTGGGGTTGTTTAGCCTGGAGTAAAAGAGGCTGAGGGGAGACCTTATTGCTCTCTACAACTACCTGAAAGGAGGTCGTAGCAAGGCGGGTGTTGGTCTCTTCTCCCAAGTAACAAGTGATAGGATGAGAGGAAATGGCCTCAAGTTGCACCAGGGGAGGTTTAGATTGGACATTGGGAAAAACTTCTTCACCAGAAGTGTTGTCCGGCGTTGGAACAGGCTGCCCAGGGAAGTGGTTGAGTCACCATCCCTGGAGGTATTTAAAAGACTTGTAGATGTGGTGCTTAGGGGCATGGTTTAGTGGTGGACTTGGCAGTGTTAGGTTAACAGTTGGACTCGATGATCTTAAAGGTCTTTTCCAACCTAAACGATTCTATGATTCTGTAACAGCTGTGTGCAGTCCTGGGCTGTGCTCAGTTTCTGCCTTTCAGCATCGGTGGGGAGTTATGTACTCTGTTTCCTGGCACAAACAGCTGGGACAATTTCTTTGGATTTGGGGGCAGAGTGGGGAATCTAACAGTTCACTGTTTTGCTGGCAGTTTAACATTTAGTTGCCTCATTTTTTGCAAGTAACTTTATGTAGCACAGTTAGTGTTACTGAAAACCTCAAGTCAGGTTTATTTGGCAGTAAAATAATTGCCACACTTATCTGTGATTAGTGTTTGTAGATCCTTAATTTTTCTTTTTGTTCTGAAGTATCCTGTCTATGAAATAGGACTAGGCCTTTTTCTCCTTTATATTTATGATACTTTTTTTTTTTGAAACATACACCTTTATTAACTGGGCTTTTCTGTAGTTGTGTCAAATAGTTTATTGGTATGTGAAAAAAAGGTGATCTTTTTTTCTTGTTAGAATTTCAGATTTTGGGGGAGTGGTGTTTTCTGTTTGGTGGTGTCCTGTTTTTTCCCCGCAAACACTTACAGAAGTTTTTGATGTAGATCTTTGAAGCACCATACAAGTTGTGACTGGATTGAACCCTTGTGCAGCTCCTCTGAGGTAACAAATAATAGCCTGATTTTATGGGTAGGGAAATTTAGATGAACCTCAATGAGATTTAAAAAAAAAAAAAGGGAGGGGGGGTGGGAAGCTTTCTGACACTTCCAATTGTATGGGGTTTTTTTAGGCCTTGCTGCTTCAGACATGCTTGGTTAACCTCATCATGCAGGTTTTGTTAAGTAAAAAATAGAAATAAATTGCATAGTTGTAGAAAAAACTGTTTCATACCTGCTTAATGTTTAGGCTGTTACAGTCAAAGAACGAACATCTATCGAAAAAACTCAGGATTCAGTTTAAAGCAAATTTAGGGGAATTCTGGGAATATTTATGCTCTTCTGCAATAGGATGGATTTACTACATGGGGCAATATGCGATTGGACTGTCTGTTCTTTTATGTCTAGCTATAGATCAAGAAAATAGGTGGCACAGTTTGCAGGTTTTGCCTGAACTTTTGTTTCAGTGCATCTGGCTCAGCAGACATATTTCTCTGCAGCTTGCAGCTTGTGTATGCTCTTGATTTTTGTGCTGTTGATTCAGAACTGCTGCTGGTTATAGACTGAACCTTCTGGGTAGGAAGAACGTGTTTAGACAAGTACACTAATCAGACAAAGAAGTTGCAGAGCAAGTGCCTG
Organism: Balaeniceps rex; assembly: GCA_013401315.1. NCBI lineage: Eukaryota > Metazoa > Chordata > Aves > Pelecaniformes > Balaenicipitidae > Balaeniceps > Balaeniceps rex. The sequence goes on from VYZW01054582.1 coordinate 13,053, forward strand.
CGTGTGTGTTTGTCTGCACGCATGTATGACTGTATGCTGTGCTTAATTTGTTTGTTGTGATTGCCACTTTCACCATGAGAGCTAACTTAAAATACGGATATGATTATGAAAGTCAAAGTAGGTGATTGCAAAAAAGGATTGCGTCCACTAATTTTTTCTGTTAGCAGACTAGCAGAATTTTTTCCTGTACATAAGTGCCCATGCCTGCTCTAATGAATTGGTTAATATTGAAGGTATAATTCTAGGTTATAGTCTGAGGCTAGTGGACTTTGCACTTTATAAAGGACAATCTAATTGCTAGGTAGAGCATGTGTGGAAGGGCTCCTGAAAAATGCCCCAAAGGGGAGCAACCTGAAAAGCCCAAAGGATTACCCCTGTGAGAAGTGCTATAGCATGATTGGGGTGGAGGGAGGCAGAAGTACTTAAGACTGGAAGTGGAAACTCTCCCACAAAGAGTCTACAAAATTCTGTAGCATGGAAATTAGTTTCTGTAGTTGGTTTAGCAAGATGCTGCTAATGATGAGTACCTTTGACATTATATCTCTGACAGTAAAACCAAAACATTCTGCCAGTTTTTGAAGTATCTTCACTCATTACTGTTGAAGAACAGTATTTCTCCTGTGCCTCCAGGTCAATGTTAACAGTAAGTGAACCTAGTGTAAGAGAGTAATTCCAGAAAGTGATATGTACAGGTATGTCTGTGTTATTCATTCTTTGTGCTGATCATGCAGATCAAATCTCCTGTCATCCAGCAATTCCTGTTCTCCTTGGCTTGAGTCTTTCGCCCTTTTCTTATGATAGTCAGTGTATTGATCAAATTCTATGATTTCACTCTCTTCTTTTTCATGTTTTCCTACCATCTGGGGTACAAGTGGGCTGTGAGTACCTGGCTATAATCGCTGAAATTGGCTTGGGTTTCCTATTTGAGAAGTGATCTGATGCGATTCTGAGCTGTTAGGTAGAGAACTTGTTTATCACTGATGAGACAGGTTGAGGAATGATTCGGCAATCCACATAGCCCAGTCTCTACTGAGATGTCTGAGTCAATGTGGAAGGCAATCCAGAGAGTGATTGAAATGAAGATTGCTCTGAAGTGTCTGCACTTTAAAGGATGTGAAACTGTATTAATGCTTAAGCTGCAAATAAAACCGACTACTCCACTTTCATTGCCTGCGGAAGTGCAATGCAAATGGTAGGCAAAACAGGATACCAAAACATCCATTTCAGTAATGAAAGCACTTCAGTTTTTTGGAATCACAAATGTTTTTATGAATGGAGTTACCTAAAATGCCGCACATACTTTTGCAACTTGCCTAATTTTTTTTGTATGCATGAGATTGTTCAGCTCCATTTCACTTTTTAAGGAGAAGAAATAATGGGACATATTTTTAAAACCTTGTGTCTTTTTTTCTCTTTAAGAGATGAGAATGTTGCTAGTCAGGAATTACTCATTGAATTTGTGAGTTGCTTCTTTCTGTGGGTGAGAGTGGTGAAGCTGCTCCAGCTTGAAAGGGCTGTTCCGCATGATTTATGTGTTTTGTTAATATAAAAGTCATATGCTATGCTAATATTTTGTTTTTCAAGTTATTGTGAAAAGGTCAAGTTCTCAGAAACAAGGTGGCTCTTCGCATTTCTTGTGCTATTGGCCATCAATCCTTTCCTAGAGAAATTCAAGCATTTCTCTTAGTTCCGTTGCTTTTTGTCTTGAAGAGCAGACTCTAAGGAGACATGGTCCCTCAGGGCAACCGGGGCGGGGGGGGGGGCGCGGTTTGTCAAAGGTAGCCCTTTTCAGGAAGCGCTGTTTTCCTGGCTGCCCTGTTATCAGTCAGCCTTGGCACCTGCTTTTGAGCAGACTCAGAATCTGGAAGGTGCAAAGGTCTGTTCAGGCAGGGCTCTGCTCATCCTGCACTGAATTTCTTACAGCGTTTGGTTCTTGTCTGTGTTACTGAGGGACTGGCTCACTGGTTGGAGAGCGAGGAGGAGGAGGATGTTCTGATAGTCTTCAGCCCCTTCGGCCATGGGCCGATGCCTCTGTGCTGGATCTCAGCACGTGGGTGCAGCATTCTTGTCTTCTCTCCCACTCCGTAGTGCTGTGGCTCTTTCTATCCCTATTTAAAATTTGTCTGTTCATGAAAAAGTTAACTAAATGAAGGCCTGCAATGTTCATTATTCCAAGCAAAACGTGTGATTTGTTGCCTGAATCTTAGTGACTGGTTAGTGGGATGTATCTTCCCCAGAGCTGCATTCATCTATGCAAATGGGACTTGTCAGTGTTTTGCACCCCTAGACAGAGCGCCTGCCGGCTCTGGATGACTTGATGTGTGCAGCTGTGTGATTTTATGTCTCTTTTTTTTGTGTGTGTGGGGGGAGGGGTGAGGGACAGCCTCCCTGGTGAGCTAACTGCCCTTCAGCTCCAGCAGGAAAGGATTTGGCATAAATATTCTTTTAAAACTTCCAAACTCCTAGTGCCCTCCTCATGCTGGAAAAATACACTTCGGGTTTTACTTTTTTTTTCCCCCTTTAATAATCCTAAAAGCTTGGCAGAACGAGTTAGACAGTATTGCAGGGAAGGGAAGGTCATAGCAGCCCTGCCTGACAGAGCAGACTACGACATGCTCGGAAGACGAGATCGGTCTCACTCCTACGTGTCTGCATCTCGCTTGATGCTCCGTGTGCAGGGCCTGGGTTGCCCTGGGACTCCCGCACCCACGGCACGGTTTCTCCTCCGGTGACAACGTTCCCTGGGACACTCAGGGAGGAGGATGGAAGAGCAGGGCTGCCCCCTCCGCTCAGTCACCCGCCCGCTGGCGGCGGCACGGGGTCGCGCCGGGCCGGGCCGGGCCGGGCCACCGCCCTCGGAACCCGCGGCCCCGCCCCCGGCCCGGCCCGCCTGCGCGTCGTGCGCTTCCGCCGCCCGCGGCTGCTGTCGTGCGCTGCGGCCCCGGGCGGAGGCTTTCGCGTGGGAGCCCGGCCGGGGAGGGGGCCCGGCCCTACCCTGTCTTGCCCTGCCCGCGCCGCCGGAGGGTCTGCGGTCTTCGCTTCTCCAGCCCTGAGAACAGGGGGCTCTGGCTGACGGGGGGCTCCGCAGCGCCTTCTTCGGCGTGCTGCTGGGGGCCTGGCCTGGGCGGCTCCGCCACTTCCTTCTCAGACCGGAAGCGTTTGGGCACCTGCGCCCCTGCCCATCTCCTTCCCTCCCCTCCCCTCCGCATCCGCGTCCCTGCGAGGGACCCCCCCGGAGCTAGCCGGGCGCAGTGCCGGGGGTGCGAGGGCGTAGTGCTGCGTCGCCCTGCTGATTCCCTGTGATCAATTAAAGAAGCCCTCCTGAAGCCCCACTCAATCTGGCACGGACCAGCTGCGGTCCTTCTCCACCCTCCCTGCGCATCCAACTCCTTCCAGGCAAGCGTGTGGTCTCCGGCACATGGTGCTGCCTGCCGCAGCAGTGCACCACTGCAGGAGAGAGCCATGAAACCCCTTTCGTGGTTGTGACGAGGGACGGTGTTCGTAACGGAGTGAGGGGTCCAGGTTTCAGGGAGAGGCATCTCTCCTGGTGCAGCTGGCCACTCATAGTCTTCATCCCTCTTCGCTGCAGTTGTTGGATTCCTGATGCGTCAGTTAGTGCCAGCTTGGTGTAGTGATGTTAATGGGTTGCTATTGCCTAGTGAAAAAGGTAAAAGAGGAAAGTTTGCTTCTGGTGGACTGAAGGGACCTGATTTGAGAGCTGCTGAGCGCGCTTCCTTGCTGGTCTGTGCGTGCTCCTAGCGCGTGCAGGTGGTGGGGATCCCTTTCTATGAGAGACACAGATTACCCTGCTCATGCCAGAGAGCTGGGAAACTGGTGTTACTTCAGACCAGCCTTCTGCATAGGCGAGGGATGGAGCATCGTAGTGACTCTGTTACTGACCAAAAGATGCTGTACTCGGAGGATCTCCTTTGAAATCCTGTGGTATATTGTGCGGGCATATCCTCAGGTTGAAGCTGCCTTTCCAGATTTGCTGCTAGCTGAAAAACAGTCTTGCTTCTGAAAAATAAGTTTATCCATTCAAGTAGAAGATAAAATTCATTGTGACTTTGAAGCTATTTCAAAAAGGCAACAAGAAGTACATAGCAACCTAAATTTTGTAAGTTTTATTCCCAGCTGCTCCATCAGACTCACTTGGGGCTGAGAGTGACAGTCATTCTGTCACTGTGCTTCAGGGATTTGATTTAGCTTTGATGTCTGATCACTGTTTATAGGAAATTATCAGGATAAGCACTCAATGCAAAGAAGTTCAGGGTGGGTGAATACAGGGAAGACTTTTTTTCTTGGAACCGCTGATATGCCGTAACATTGCATTTTAGTTTTGTATTGGTCAGGAGGTAAATGAGACCTTGTTCTGGCTTTCCTGGGCTGGGAGGCTCTCAGTGCTGTTGCACGCTTTCTCTGTTCTGCCCATAGAGCCTCTCGTTTGCAGCCTGTCTTATGCTTAACTCTCTCATTTTCCTCTGCCTTTCATTTAGACAGCCCCTTTAGCTGAAACGCTTCCTAAATCGTGGCACAATGTTTTTTTTTAAGAAATGTTATATGTAGTCAGCTTACATAAAACATGATATGTAACTATAATTGGTGGTGAAACTGGAAATAGTGATTGGGTTGGTTAATACTCCTCACACTTTTGGTTTTTTGAGGCAGTTGGAGCAGGGCAGGTTGTTTGGGGATTTTTAATAATTTTAACGGCATTAGTAGCATGCACTGGGAGGACACTGGATGTGGTGTGCGGAGATGCTCACAACTGCCACACAGCAGGCAGGGCACTGCTTTTCTAGGGAAACGTGCCTTGCTTTCATGCATTGTATTTTCTGCCTAAGTGTTTGCTAGACCTTAAATATCTGAATATATGCTGGCTGGGGACTAGTCTAGTGGTAAATATTTTTAGCAATGTGTCATCAGCAAGACATGAGGTCAAGCCCCATTGAGTTCACTTTTCCTGTTAACACCTATGAGGAAGGACTTTGACATCTGCAGTTTCTGTGTGACGTGATTTTGGTCTCTCCTGGCTGGTAACCAAAGCTAGTAAAAGTACTCAGGAGTTCCTCCTTTAGTCCGGAGTTGGGTGGCCTGCCTGCCTTGCCTCCGTGAACTGGCTGGCTTCAGCTGGAGGGGAGGCTGCCAAAGCCTCCATGCCACGGGACTGTTCCGTGCACTGCCTCAGCTGTCACCGCTCACATCTTTTTCCTTTTGAGTAACTGCTGTGTCTGTCCCTTCCAGTAGCTGTTTATTCAGAACAGGATGAATGTGTTCATCAAGTGCTAATTTTAAGAGCGGTTGTCTAATAAATAGCCTCGTGAGGAGTATAACTGATTCTGGGCAGCTTCAGTTGCTTGTAAGCTTCTGAATGTCAGTAACAAAATCTTACCATACGGTTAAGTGATAAGGCATGCAGCATCAAGGAGATGTAGATGACACAGAGCTATGTTTCTCTTCAGATTAGCAGTCAGAGGTGTAATCTGGGCAACTGTCTCTGCTGACCTTTGGTGTTGTGGTGGTTTAAAATTGTGGCCTAAAATTTTTTCTCCTTGGCTGCGTAGTCACACAAACTGGGAAGTTTGGTGAAAGGATATGCACGACAGTCTGAGAAAGAAACCTTCTGCTGTTTTGTCACCTAAAACTGGTAGGTTGGGCACTGGGCAGTGTATGTAGGTTGAGATCATCCTTCTCATGCTTTTTTGTCACGTGTGTCATCGGCCAGGAGGCTGGAGGCGTCTCTGCAGTGGTCTCGAGCCGCACTGCTGGGGCAGGGCTCTGTGGCACTCACAAGGGCTCTGAGAGACTGCTAAGCCAAACAAGCCTTGTGGTAGGCGTAATTAGGTAGGAGGCATCTGTCTCCTCTCCTGTGATATCTGTACAGGGGTCTGCAAGTTTAAAAAGAAAAAAAAAAATCCAAAATGTTGAAACCACTGGTCTGCAAGCCAGGAAGATGTGTGACCAATCTCTTAAGTGTGCAAGGATTAAAACCTAAAACCTCCTACTAATTTTTAATGACATGTAAGGCTGGCTCCATTTAATGCCACAAAGCGGGCTGCCTACCTACTCAAAGCGTAGAGGGACAAAGGAATGTTTTCATGATCTGCCTCTCTCCTTTTTAGACAAAACATGTTTATTACGAAACAATAATCTAACACTTCATTGAATTTTTTTGTAGTGTGGTGGCTATGCGAAGGTTGTCCCAGTGTCTGTATCCACATACTTTCGATTGTTCAGACATAGCATGGTATTTGCGAAATGCAACCAAAAGCACTGAGGAGCCTGTTGGTTTCTCTGTGCATTTCTGCTGAGCGCCTTGCATGTTGTTGCCAAATACTTCATGCCAGCGGTGAGCATGGGGCAGCGGCTTTGTTGGGCACATTGCATCCTGAGCACATGTGCCTTGCATTCACATAGATCCTGCTGCAATCCCCCTGCAGATGTTGCCACTGCTCCCATGGCACGGGAGAGCTGGGGAGAGGCATGCAGGTTTTTTTCCCCCATGTCAAATTAAACGTTTGCTCTGCAACAACTGCCAACAAACCGTGAAACTAAGGATCATGATGTAGGAGTCAGCCTACTTGAATGAGTGTAGATTTCTGTAATTGAGATTTTTGCCCTCTGACTTAATCTGGGTACAGTGCAGGTTTGCTAATAAGGTGAAGAACTGTTATCTGTGGCAGAAATCTGTGTTATGAAGGCTCTGAGCTGCCAGCGTTGGTTGGAGTAGTTACGGCTTTGCATGAGTCATCATTTTGGGAGATGAAGAAAGTTAATTGTTCCTGTTATCATGGGGTGTGGTCCGACAATGTAGCAAGGTCAACGGGATGGCTAGGTACCAGTGAAAGGCAGAATCCTGCCTTACCCTCAACTACCTGCTCCAGGTGGCTTTTCTTGTGCTGTCAGCAGCACTCGTGCTGCTTGTGGTGACCTGGTTTAGGGAGCTAAATTGGCATAAAAATTAACTGGAAATTAAAATGGCAGTGTTTAAGGAGGGCAGAGGGCACAGATTTGAGTATCCTATTTCCTAACCATGTTTTGGAATAGTTATTTTTTCTGCCACTTACTTTTCTTCCCAGCAGCTGGATTTTTGACCAGAGTTTCATCAACTTTAGTATTGGTTTTGATAGCAGGATGAAGAGCATTAAGTAAGGACTTTGTGTGTGATTGTGCTTGAGTGGGTAGTATCTTCATACAGGATATCGGTGGAAAACTATGTTTCAGGCTGTAATCGTCTATTTTCTTCCAGGTTTCTTTAGACTCTGCTCGCTGTTGAAAGATGGGAGAGATAGAAGGAACCTACAGAGTCCTGCAGACTCCCGGCTCTCGTTTGGGTGTCCAGAAGACTACGGGAGTGAGTACCTTGGAGCTGGGGCAGAACCTCTCTACTGCAATGGCATCATCGCCTGCCAAAACACATGAGCGGGACCTACCAATCAAAATAAAGATGTTGGACAACACGGTGGAAGTACTTGACATTGAAGTAAGAGAGGTTTAAACCTGATTTCAAGTACATTTAGCCTCCGATAATGTAAAGCTCACAGGATGTGCTACTGTACAGAGCTGGGATGTTTTGAGGCAATACCTGAATAAAGGTTCCTGTGGGGATTTTATCTACTTACAAGTAGTTAAATGAGTAGTACATCTTGTTTTTTAAATCTAAAGTATAACGTTTTGTGTTTTTAACAGACTTTAAATACAAGCACATACTGTAATAAGAAGCTTTAACTGTTATTTGCTTTGGGAGAACACCAACTATCTTCTGCCAAACTGTTCTTGCTTCCTGAGCCATATGCAGCTTTGTCGATTTGGCAGTTGGGAGAGCAGAAGGGCTTTTTTTGCATTACTGCTTTTTATTAATTATTTTAATGGTTTGTATCCTCTTCAAGTAAACTTGCTCGTATTTGAAAGTTTTTGCTTGTTGCCACGCTTTGGGAGGGAGGCACCAGAGGGTGCCTGTTTCTGAAAATTTGTATTTAAAAGTATGCTTGCTTAGCAGTTGCGGAAATCTGTGTTAAAAAATACAAACTGTGCTCAAATTGGGGTGGTTCTGTTTTTAAACAATCAAAAAATTTTTGTTCTTCAAATTCTTGTTTCATTCTCAGCATTAACCTCAGAGTTTAATTTTAGCTTGCCTAAAGATCTGTTGTTAGAAGACAGCTCTCTTCTAGTGAAGATACTCAGCTATCAGATATTCTACATTAGTATCAAATTGGCTTTATAATTAGCACTCATAGCCTTAGTTTGTTGCATAGACTTAAACAGGTTTTTCCAAATAGAGTGAAAAAGGTGTCTGTGGAGCTCTAAAGAAATAGTGGCTTTTGCGGATGTCTTCTACAGATTGCTGTCCAGATATTCAACTCTCAAACATGAAATATTTGTTTTTTTTTTTTTCCTCCTTTTGGTTAAGTTTGAGGCTGTGCCTGTATCCTCCCGCCTGAGGACACAGCACACCCATCCATCCATCATTTACTGCATAGAACACAAAAGCCTCTTTTTTTTTTTTTTTTTTTTTTTTTTTNGGTTCTTTTGAAATGTGGTTCCCCCCCACCCCAAGCTGGTGTAGACATTGGTGCTTTTGTGTTTTGATTCTAAAAAAGAAAAAAAAAAAAGAAAAAAAGTAACCCCCCCAACCCTGTAATTTTGAAGATCAGTACAAGCCTACCATAAGCTCTTAAAATCAAGAAAGAATTTATAACTCGTAGTTCTTGCTTTATTACATTAAGTCAATGAGTAGAAATCTCCTGTATGTTAGCATAGATGCTTTTCTTCTCTTCCTTGTCATATTTGTACCAACTCTATCTGCTCTTCTCATACAAATCATCCACTTCCCTCAGTAACCTTACCTTCTTCATCTTACTTTATACTCTTATCTGGCTCTTTCTGACATAGTCAAAGTCTGCTTTATTGTCTTTGATCTACTGCTGAAGGGAAATCCTTTGACTACTCTTGCTTCTGACAACCTCAGAATCCTTTTTCACCTTCAGGCTCGCTGATGCTCGGGTAGCCCTGCAGTCCCATCCTGGAGCTCTGTGCTAGCTTCTCTGCTGTTCTCTAACCTCTGAGCACCCTCCCTTGGTTCCCCTCGGTTCTCATCTGTGCTTGGTATGGTTCACTACCTTCAGAATACCTTGTTTTTTGAAACTGTCTGGACCTGGTTCTTCTTTGCCTGCTGGAACAGTCTTGATTGAATATCCTTCCGGTTATCTTCATTTCTCTCTGGCAGGTCCAGTTTAGCTTCATCCTTAACCCCTTGTCTTATCCTACAGCACTTTGTTGTTAGTCTTTCCACTGAACACAAATTCAGCTGTAGCTCAGTTCTTTATGATGTCTCAACTCTTGACTGTCTGTCGGCTCTAAATAAAATCAGCCTTTGCCTGATGAAACTTGGTTTGATATTTATGTGTCAACATCAAGTGTCACATGTAAAAAAACTGTAAATTCCTCACTCATGCTATTTTTTTTGACTGCTGTGAGTCATACTCCGGTCTCACCTGTCTGACCAATAATGTAGTTTCTATTCACCTCCGATTCCTTCATTTCCTTTAGCAGGCCATCTCCTGCACGTGTGCTGTACAATGTCTGTTTAACTGAACAGCTAAAACTCATCCCATCCAGGTCCACCTCATTTCATACCTTTATTGTGATCACCTTTTCATTGGCTTTAGCCTCTCCAGTCTTGCTGCATAGGTACCCATTTCGCATGTTGCAGTAAGAGTCAACCTGCTCAGTCATTGTTCCTAGCAGCTGCTACTGTCTGACCATTTTTTGCATCACTCCACTGGCTCCCTCTCTTTGTAGCTTCAAAAGTAGGTTGCTTATGTCTGCTTTCAGTTTCCTTCAGGGCCCTACCTGTAGTCTCCTGCAAGAAGGTACTTAGCTCCGTCCCCTAACTGGGCCACAATGCAGTACCTTTGTTGTTGTTGTTGTTTTTTCCCATCACGACGAGAGGTTTCCCGTAATTAGGAACTATCTTAGTTTTCTGTTTTTACCTGGAAAGCGCGCTCTGGTTATGACCTCCACAGAAACACCCAAATTTGGGCAACTAGGATGCTGAGGCCATAGTTAGTTAATATCGTACTATGCTTCTTTATGAGGTCAGTCGGAACTGAGCAGCTTAGAAACTTTTGCCTGATGTTGTAAGCTGTGAGGAGAAGGGGTCATCCTTTGTTCATCTGTAGAGCATCGAGCACAAAAAGGTCCATAGTCAGCAACTGCAGCATCAGAGTCCTGCTAATACACTGCTTACATCTCCTTTCATTTTTGTCTAAATGAGGTAGCAAATGATAGCAAACAGGGATGAGGTATTAAATTGCAACCGTCTGCCTCCTAATTTGTTGGGTGGACTGGTGGGATAGCAGTAATTGCTGACTGCTGTTTGTGATGGAAAATTGAAATTTTCACTTGGGGATTGAGGGCAAGAATTGGGAAAAGTCAGACACATTTGCTGAATAGGTGATGTGGGCTAGCACAGATTTTTTTTTTTTTTTTCCCCCCCCCAAGAAGTGCCAA
>VYZW01054582.1:23756-34652 GCA_013401315.1 Balaeniceps rex
GCCAAGAGAAATTCATGATTAAGCAGCTGTCCTAGAGGGACTGAGCTTCTGATTGCAGTGCTGTTTGCCCACTCCTTTTCGCTTTTGCAATTTTTTTCACTGGGTGTGGAAACAAGAGGGGGTGTCGTCTTCGTTACCTGCTTCATGGGTGTTGTGTTTATTAATTCAGGTCAGCAATAATTTTTCAGTGTAGTGGGACACTGAGGCCTTTCTCATAGGTGCTGTTGGCATTGCCTTCTAATGGAGATGGAGCTTATGGCAAAAGGCCTTCTCCTCCCCCCCTCGCCCCCTTCATATCATGTTCCCTTCTGTCTTTAAGAATTATGGCAAATATTTTTACTGAGAAAAGTGGTGTGTCGGTGGAAGAGACTGACTAGGGACAGTGGTCAGCTTCTGGAGAGGGGCCTTCTCTTGCAGCGTGGTAGGGAAGCTGATGCAGGAGCCCTGTGTACTGCCTTGCTTGTGAAGCTGCCTAAAATGAGCCATATCAGCAATTTTAACCATATGGGATAAACAGAGTAGCCACAATAACGATTTAATCCATGCAGCTTTTCCTTGTTATCCCCTCCTTTTTCCAAGATGCATTTAAAACACTTGCTCATCTCCTGGCAGGTGGTGGTGGATACTCTTGTTCAGTAGCTCTTCCCCGTTGCTTGGGTTTTTTAACTCACCAAAGAGCAAGAAAAGAGACTGACAAAGTGGCATAATGGATGGGATGAGAACAAAATAGGAAAGGACAGTCTTTCCTTCATGTCATTCTTGTATCTAGAACAGTGTTAAAAGTTCAATATAGCTACAATCTTTTGTCTAAAGTCCACTGTCTCTGTCTGCTCTCACCATCTGTACTGTAAAGTTTTCTTTCTATGAATTTTGTAATCAGTAAGAGGAAGCTATTCTTTAAAGTATGCTGGGGCAGAGCTCCTCTCTGGGGAATCTTTTGAATGTTAGGGGATGGAGAAGTGCTCAAATGTTTTCTAGAGTTTAAAAAACTGAAAATTGCATATTTATGGTTTGTCCTTTCCCTCCCAAAGCAGAAAAGAGAATGAAATGTATCCATCCAAAGCTAGGCTGGAATATTAATTATTTTCATGAGTTGTGTTTTTTTTCCCTTTTTACAGCCAGCTTGTTTAGTCAGTTCAAATCTTGCATGTGCCGTATCATGGGGTATGTGTCCTCTTCCCTCCAAGCTAAGTCTGTCCAAATGGGTGGTTTTGCAGACTACTAGATGAATGATTGGAAAATTCAATTTAATTCCGAATCAAGTGTGGGCACACTTCAAAGTAATCAGGGTTTTACAACAGAAGTTCTGCCAGTTTTCCTGATTTTCTTAAGAGATTAAATTTGGAGGCCTTTGATCAGCATAAAAATATGGCAGACTCTTAAGTAGAAGGGCTTAGGCTGGGTTTAATTTGCCAAAATGACCACTTGGTGAAATTGTACTTGTCTGGTGCTGGTTATGGAAGACAAAAAAGGACAACTTAGGCTATAGGAATTTAGGGTATAGGAAGTTGTGATTTATACTTGCTGAAAGCTTTTGTGTTGATTTGTGGTTCAGTTGGAAGTGGAGTGTATTACAATGACAGCCATATAGGCTGTCAAAGACATGGAGTACAGCGTGTGTGCCCGGGTTAGAGGAAACAAGGGGTCTTTTTGCATGGCGTAGTTGGAAGAAGAGTGGTACTGATGGTAGGTCAGAGTCTGGTGCTGTCTTAAAATACCGGTAAGTGAAATAGCAGGTTTAGTCAACAAGAAAGGGGTCAGACTTGCCACATCTTCCAGCTGCTTTCTCCGATGCAATATCTTTTTTGGGGGGGTCTGTAGACAGGCAGACTGTAAAGTCTGCCTTTCTGATGCAGTTTTCGCTTTGCTCTAGCTTACAAGACACTTAATGGCATTGTTGCCTAATGTGATGTTTAATATTTGGCCTGTATGTTGTTCTTTATGTAGGAAATACGTATGCTTGCTTTCTTACGTGAATTATGCTCTATGCTATGAGGAAGCGCCCTGGAAAAAGAAGTTTAGGTTATTACGCTTCAAGTTTACCAAACTCTGTTTGGGGAGAACTTGGCACCTCTTCAATTGCATGTACTTCCTCTTCTCCTTCTGCCTGAAAGTAAAATAAAATTTGGGTGTGAAAAATACTTGTGTGTTATATTATAGTTGAATTTTTCTGTATTTTCACCTACTGGAGAATGAATTATGTAGAACTGTAATAGCCATCATAAAATCATAGTACGGTTCTTAGTGCTCAGCAAAACCATATGGGTCTGCCTGCCTGTTTGACTCAATGGGAAAACTTAAAGTAGAATTTTTTTCTTTCATGTTATTCTTTGTTGGGTTGCTTTGAGCACACAAGTCTGTTCTTTTTTTTTTTTAAATATAATGAAGTAACTTGCTTCTCAATAAAACATAAGTCTTGGTGTTATGCACATGTTAATAGTATGAGTTAGCTTTATGTTGGTTGAATCTGCCCTAGATTTCAACTGACTTGTGTTGGGATTTTGATTTTATCCTGCAGTCATGCTCTGAAGTTAAGTATTGTTTAAGGCTTTCTCTGTGGGTCAGGCTGGTGCAAGCATTCTCATGCCTCAGAGGGTGAAGCTGGGCCGTAGGAAATGCTTTTTTGTTTTGTCAGGATTTTTCCTATTTTCTGTATTTTTACCAGGCCTGTTGTTTCCTTGTGCATGACAGTTTCTTGAAGGTGGTTTTATCTTTTCTCGTTTTCTTGCCAAGCTTGTGAAAGGCAGGGAGTGTTCCGCATCCCTGCAGTGCTGTGCAATAGGTCCCTCTCCTTTTGACGCCAGTGGGCTGCTTGGGAAGGAAACACTCGACTCCACTGCCATTCATGAGAACAGGCTAGTCAAACAAGATTACACTTTTTTCCCCCCTGTATTTTCTTATTAGGTATTGTCCTCTCACTGCTCATGTCCATTTTGGAGTTTACTGATGTAGCCTGTGAAACTTACTATTATATTACTACAAAAATTAAGTGGCTTATTCTGTACTAAGTTGAAAACAGCTACTTGATGATTACTCTGTCTGGTAGTGATACTGTCTTTGCTGGCCACCTGTATGACTCTTCCTTCGTTTATTTAAATTTACAAATTGCATTATTTGTGCACATTAAGTGCAAAATTACTTTCCATCCGTATGTTTAGAATAGAATAGAGTAACTATATTTAGTCATTCTGGTTTCTGTGCAGTTTGCAGGCATCCATAATTGAAAAGGTGTCGTGAAAACAGCATCTCTTCAGATGCCCGTTGTTTCCGACCAGCTGTTAGAGCCCGTGGTCGTGACAGCTCCTGAAATCAGGAGCTGGGCTGGGACCGTGGGAGGTTTTTGGGGCGGTGGAGGAAGTGATCTGACGGCTTGTACCATGACTTCCCATGGTTTGGAGAGAGTGTGTTCAGCTCGTGCACACTGAAAAATGCTGCTTATCAGTAACTTCTTACGGTGGCATTAGTACCCCTAAGAACTTCGTTGGGGCTGAAGCAGAAATTATGCAGCTTAAAATGCTGTTATTGAGCAGTTTTAAGTAAAAAATATGTGTCTGTTAAAAATGGAGAGCGTGCTGCAGGCACTGAAAAACATATACTCTGAAACGATTTTCCAGAGAGACAGTCCTTACTGCGAGCCGTGGCGAACCCTGAGAGAGCGTTTTGGCACCATGGCTTCTCTGGAAGGACAGGGCAGCCTGCCGCCGGCTCTCTGGCAGAGACAGACTCTGACATGAGCTGCCCTGCTGCCTCTCCCTTGCTCTCCCTTTGCCTGCTTAGACCTTCCTTTCATAAAGGCTTTTTTCCTTCTGTGCTGTAAAAGTATTAACAGCTTAAATATGTGGGAAGTGGGAGGACAGGCTGCTTCTGAATCCTATTAAGCGCTATGCTGAAGGAATCGAGGTGGTGTGTTAGTCAGCTCAGTGTTTTTCTTCCCTGGCCGGGAAGAAATACTCAAAATTCCAGAAAGAATCGTAGCCAGATGTTTGTCATTGCTCCAGTTTGACTCTCCTAAATATGGCAAATAAGCTGCCATAGGACTTATTTTTGTCTGACCTCAGAAGAGAAAGTTAGTAATGCACTATTTAAAATTTGAAGTTATTATAGGGTTTAAAAAGAAAGTAATTGAAGCTTTGCAATTTGTGTACTGTTTGATTCTACCATGTATTTTTTTAAACCTGTTATTTTGCGTTTGGGTGCTTGACTTTTTTGATGTTGTGTAGGAATGTGGTATCGGGTGGGGAAAGGTAAAACTGCAGCCATTTTATTGACAGACATTTAGTGTATGTGTGGGTTTTTTTTTAAGGGAAGATGTGAACTTAGCTTGTATTATAAAAACAATTTACTACTTTACATTTCTCTGGACATGAGGTGTCCCATTATGTGGAAAGAAAATTGAGTTATACTGCAGCAAAGGAGAAACAATCTGAATATTCCTGTACAAAAAGTCTTTTATATGCACATGTTGTAACTTAAGACACAGAAACCATTTAGTAAAATGGCGATCAAGTGTTGTCACAGTCCTTGAAATATGAGTGTAATAGATTGAGTTCATAACTGTTTGTATGGCTGTGATATACTAAAGTTAGTATGCTTGACCACATGATGTGCATAGATGAAAAACTTTTCTTGTATGGGTTCAGAAGAGTGAATTGAGGAACCGTACGAGAGCCACATTTACTTAGCTTAACATTGAGTTGGTGTAAAGCTGAATTCTCTTTAAGCTCTCTTTAATTTATCATAAGCATACTGAGAACTTTCTGCCTGTAATTGTTCTGTCTGGATGAGATCTGATAAAGTAAACCAATTCATAACTTAATGGTCTTGGCATACGTGCAGTGGTACAATTCGTGTACTTAATTCCTTTGGGTGCCTTCCGAAGTAACTGATGTGCAACCTTGTAAAGAAAAAGCTGTTACCTGTTAGCTTCCTTACTAATTCCAATAATGTGTTGTCATCACTAATAAAGGAAATACCGTTAGTTTCTCAAACACTTCTGCAGAATGCAGGTTTTCATTTCTTTTTTCATAATCTAGAGATGAAGGATAGTGAAAATCAGCTGAAATTAGTCTTATGCCATTCTATCAAAATAACGGTAAGAAATGCTGTATTCAAAAAAGAAAAAAAAAAAAAAGTAGTTCTCTGGAAGCTTCATCTGGGTGTGGGTGACATTCAAAGTTGGTTCCACAGATGGATAATTCTGTAGAATATATAGAGCCTGAAAAGGAAAAACAAAAACAAGAAACAACCCACAATCAGCTAAAGACAGCCATAGAAATGCAGTGTGCTAAGAGGCGGTTCAGAGAAATTTTAGGTTAGTGCCTGCTGAAAAAAGGGACTTTATGTTGAGCAAGGATGGCATCACCTGGTAACCGGCTGTGTTCAGAGAAACAAAGCCTTGTGAATGTGCATTTAAATAAACAGGGTTGCAAAAGCATACAGTTTCTCCTTGCAACAAATCACATTTCTGGCAAGGGCAATGTTGCCTACTTGTTTAAGAGAGAGACCATATAAATTGAATATTTTAAAATCTGTGCTGTGGTGATGATACCTAGTGTAAAAGATTTACTTTTTAAGACTGTGATGTTGGATATGGAGGGGGGAAGACCCATCTGTCTGACAGAGCAGTCATTCATGAACAAAAATCAGAAGTTCAAAAGAAAAGGAAAAAAAAAGAGTATTGAGCTCCCAAGTAGTCTATATTGTGAGTTCAAAGACACTCCTGGAAGTCTTTGAACAGCTTCTGCATGCGCTGCTGCCCTGATCTGAGCTGTGTGGTTGAAACCCACAGGTGTGAAACACAGAGGGGAAAACAAAAATCAGGCTCTCTAAATTGAAGTACATTGCTCTTTAGTAATCTCTTTTCACTTGTGGTAGAACTTATGATGCCTTTTTGACACGTTTGTAGCACTGTCCTTGGGTTTTGCACACATGCATGTATTTTGGAGCGCTCTCATGATGGTGAAAGCAGGTTTGAAAACATCACTTAAGAAGTCGTTTCTTCCCAGCCTCATGGCAGAGGAATGGGAGATGAAGTATTTTAACTATTAATGCCTCCTCGCTGCTCAAGCAAGAGAAACGACAGGAGCTCAGTTGCAGGCCTGCTTTCCCAGCAGTGAGATCCGGGCTGACGTGTCTGACATCTCTGCTACCTGAGCTGCTGCTCTTCTCTTCCGGCTGCCCCTGGCAGAAGGCTTGGGTACAGCACTTGGTGGAGCCTGAGCACAAAGTGGGAGTGGTAAAATACCCATATTAGTTTAAAAAAGGAAAGAGGACTTTGTAGAGACTCTGTGTTAGACCTGTCTGACGTACTTCAACTGCAATCATGAAGGATGAGCATCACTGTGCCCCTCAGCCCACTTCTCGGGCAACTAGTCCGAAGCCAGAGGTGTAGAAAAGACTCCTGCTGGAAAGGGGGAAGTTAAAAAAGCTTTGGCCTTATCTAATCTGCCGTAGGTATTTATTAACCCATCACCATGGTATCAAAGCTCTGCTCAAAGTACAGTGGGGAGTGATGTTAGGACAGCTGACATGAAAAAATGAAAGATGGTTTTGGCCTTTCCTGTAAAAATACCTAATTTGTGTAAAGAATCTTTCACGATCTTATTTCCTTAATGTTTCAAACTATTTCCTTCGGGCAGGCTTCCTCAAGCAGCGTGCCAACCTGGAGTACTGTAACACCTCATAGGTGTTGATGTGATAAACCATAAAATCTGGTTGATGTGAGCATGGATGATAGTTTCGAGGCAAAAGCATAATTAACAGAGAAAGACTAGCAATTTTAGTAATCTTTTTTACAAACAAAGGGAAGCAAAGTAATGCTTGTGTTTAAAATGACTTAAAAACATAGGCTTTTATTTATATATATATACACACATATGAAATGATGCTGTGCAAGTGTCTAGAGTACCTACAGTCTAAATGCATCAAGTGGCCAGGCGTGGTAGAGCGAGTGGGGTGTAGGAAGGTGCGGTGGTGTCCTGGTTTCAGCTGGGTTAGATTTACTTTTCTTCCTAGTGGCTGGCATAGTGCTGTGTTTTGGATTTAGTATGAGAAGAATGCTGATAGCACACTGAAGTTTTAGTTGTTGCTAAGTAGTGCTTAGGCTAGTCAAGGACTTTCTTTCTCAGCTTCCCATGCTCTGCCAGGTACACAAGAAGTTGGGAGGGGGCACAGCCCAAGATAGTTGATCCAAATTGACCAAAGGGCTATTCCATACCATATGACGTCATGCTCAGTATATAAACTGAGGGGAGTTAGCCGGGGGGCAGCGATCGCTGCTCAGGGACTGGCTGGGTGTTGGTCGGCGGGTGGTGAGCGGTTGCATCACTTGTTTTCTTTTCCCTGGGTTTTGTTTGTCTCTCTCGTTCTCCTTTTCATTACAATTATTATTATTATCATTATTATTATTATTACTATTATTATTATTATTTTATTTCAATTATTAAACTGTTCCTATCTCAACCCGTGGGTTTTCTTACTCTTGCCCTTCCGATTCTCTCCCCCATCCCACTGTGGGGGGGGGAGGGTGAGCGAGCGGCTGCGTGGTGCTTAGTTGCCGACTGGGGCTAAACCACGACAAGTGGTTTGCACAAATGTGTAGGGTCTTGTAGCAAAGTTTGGAGAGGGTAAAATTGAGATCATCAGTCTCCTAACTTCTAGTTTCTTAGCTTTATTACACTGTTTTACAGCTTGTATGAACAAAGGAGGTGCTTAGATGTTCTGTTATGAACCTTAATTTCTTGAGGTGGAAAAAAGCATTTTTTGAGAATGGCTATTAATGACATATTGCCCATTTTGACAGCAGGCCATTTTTATAGCTAGGCACTTGTATCTGTCCTTGGTTATTTCAGCCACCAAGTTGTTTAAAGGCTTGGAATAGTGCAGATATTTAATGTAGAATGCTGGTGAGGCTGAGCCCTTTCAAGTGTGTGCTCAGTGTTTGAGGAAGGCTGTCGGTGCAGTGTTGCTCTGGCCCTTTGCAGATTATCTAAAATAATACGTGTTGTAAAAAAAGCCCCAGTGTCACCATTAGCGCCGTTTTCTGGCATTTTCACTGTCACAATCTTTGCCTCTACGTGGGATCAGCCACCGCAAAGCAGCTGATTTCCGTGATACTGTCACCAGTGTCGTCTGAATGTTTAATTATTAGCAAGCATCAACTCTGGTGCCAAATCGTCAAGGAGTAGCATCCTGTGAATCTCTTTCCAATGAAGTGGTCCAGGGTTTTAATTTGGGTGACTTACCTGTTCCCCAGGTAGTCTAGAGCAGTGTATGAAGCAGGGTATTGGGGGGGTGCATGCTTGTCTTTTTCTTTCCAGGTCATGAAAGTGACTGAGAATTTCTGCTCGATGCCCAGTATTTTTTATGTGGCTCTTCTGTGTGCTGTTTGTATATAGCACTTGGGGACCATGTGTTGGTTGAATGCTTAACCGTGGTGCTGTTTTGTTTTTCCTCTGAGCACAATGTGTTTTATTTCGAGTGCTCCAGGTATTTCAGCATGAGAACACTTTTGGAACTTGGGACCATTTTTTTGTCTCTACATGCTATCTACGTAAGTATACATTTCCCAGTCTCACTCACATAATTCCCTCCCTCTTGGGGATCTTTTCCCATGTCAACAAATCATTGGTTTCCTACTTTCAGGCATCCAGCAAGTCCAGCCACTCTGGAAAAGCATGTTTGTTGGGTAGAGCTGGTTCATTTGGCAGTGAAGTGCTTTAACACTGCTTGAACCTTTAAGTGATCACAGGTTTTAAAGCTAACCTTAATTAAATGAGCCAGAGGCTTACATTTCTAGAGTAATTCGTCTGGCTGTGGATTTTGGTGTTTGTTTTTTTGTTTTTTTTTTAAAAAAAACCAAACAAAACCAAACCAAAACAAAGAAACCCAACAAAAACCAAACCACAACAAAACCAACCACGAAATCTTAGGACAAAAAGTCTTGTGGGGGAAGTCTTAGAATTTTTTTTAAAACAAAAAACTATTCCAAATATGCAGTGTAATAATATCACTTAAAATAGCTCAGAAATTTGTATTTGGTTTTGCAGCTTCCATATTTGAGTAAATTGGATTTCAATGCCATGTAGAAATACTGTGACACGCAACATTTAAAAAAAGAAGTACATTTTCACGGTGAAAACGTGTGCTGTCTGAATTTGTGAAGAAGTTATGAAATCGTTTTCAGGGTGACAGTGTATTCCCAGAGTTTAGTCTGTGACCGTGAAATAAAAAGTGCCGCACGGCTGTGGCTCGGGGCTGATGTGGATGTTCGTGTTGCTCCGACGGCACGGTGGTGCTTTCCAGCATCCTGGGGGCTGCCGAGCCAGAGCAGTGACAGTGCAGGCTGCAGGCGTGGGAAACGAGGTCTGGTGATGGGTTTGGCTTCCTCAGGGTGAGCTGGGAGGTGCCAGGGGTTCTCCCAGCACTGCATAGAAAGGCTGCCGCTGCAAATGGCAGACCTCCAGCGTGCTGGCAGGTGGACCGTGCTCCCTTGGGTGGGAAAATTTTTTTTAAAAAAAAAAAAGTTCATACCAATGACTAGGGTAGAAAATTGAAAGAAGTTTCACAAACCTTACGTGTGTGCTTGGTTGGCTCCTGTAGCTCTTGACCTAATTCTGGAAGAAGTCAGGATTGTCATCTTCAGTAAGCGGCAGGTAGAGACTGCGGTGGTGTGAAGCAGCAAGGAGGACCTTGTACAAGAGAGTGAAATCCCCTGACTGTGCATCCGATGCTCCATAGGTTGTTAAATGAACTGCAAACCCTTTTTGGTGGTGTCTTAGTAAAATAACCTGTACTTGGGACCTGTCAGTATATAAATGATTAACGTGTTTAAAATACAGTTTTCTTCACACAGTCTTAAAAGAAAAATTGAAATAATTGAAGCTGAAAGTTATTGTTAAATGTTCAGATAATCAAAATAAAATAGTATTTAAGCAGTATTTGGCTGAGCATGTGAAACCAGAGTTTGATACGTCTGTTGTTACCAGGTACCCGTTTTTGGGGGGAGGCAGGGACTATTTTCATTTGAGTTACTTGTTCCAATCAAAACTGAAGAAACTAATAAAGTACTGAAAGAGAAGAGTTACTTCTTTACTTTTCCAGTGTGTGGATTAAAACCTAGCTTTGGAGCCGTAAGGTCGTCTTGTTTTAGCCATGAAAACAAAAAGTTAATGAATGGTATTCCTTGCCGTCTTATATTATTTCCCTCTTTCTAATAAATGTGGTTTAAATGTACACCCTGTATTCATAAATGCAGTTTTTGTTTATATGTGGCATTAATGATAGTTATTAATAGGGAGTTTTGAAGGTGTTTTTTTATGTATCACGCTGCATTTGGATAGAGATCTAACATTACAAAAGGGCTGTAGATAAGCAGAGCTATAAACTTACTGAAATGTTTGTGTATTTCTGGTTAAGAAAGGAAATAACAAGTCTATGTAACCACTATGTTTAGTTGCTGATTGTAATTTTTTTTAATTTGCCAAAAGATGAGAAATCACTTTTTCATTAGGAAGACCACTAAAGTGCACCAAAAGAAAAAAAAAAAAAATCCATGAATGGTGAAGGGGTATTTAAATCGGCTCAGTTTACTTTTTGTGCCTGTGCTTCTCTTTGGCTGCTTGCCAGGTGCTCTGTGTTGACAACTTGTCAGTGATGATGTCAAATATAAACTTCTTCCTCTCATGCAGATACACTGTTTACTGGGGGATTTGGTCTCCCAACAGTTGCAGATTTTTGTAACACAAAATCCAAGGACAGCTGGTGTTTGCTGAAGTTGGGGGCCAGTGGCTCCTCCAGCTCCGGCTGCACAAGAGTTTCCATTTTATACCTCTGCTTCATAACTCTGTTTTTTCCAAACTCTTGGCTTTTGGACTGATTTTTCTTCCCCCCCCCCTT
>VYZW01054582.1:35540-54298 GCA_013401315.1 Balaeniceps rex
CTTTGGAGCCGTAAGGTCGTCTTGTTTTAGCCATGAAAACAAAAAGTTAATGAATGGTATTCCTTGCCGTCTTATATTATTTCCCTCTTTCTAATAAATGTGGTTTAAATGTACACCCTGTATTCATAAATGCAGTTTTTGTTTATATGTGGCATTAATGATAGTTATTAATAGGGAGTTTTGAAGGTGTTTTTTTATGTATCACGCTGCATTTGGATAGAGATCTAACATTACAAAAGGGCTGTAGATAAGCAGAGCTATAAACTTACTGAAATGTTTGTGTATTTCTGGTTAAGAAAGGAAATAACAAGTCTATGTAACCACTATGTTTAGTTGCTGATTGTAATTTTTTTTAATTTGCCAAAAGATGAGAAATCACTTTTTCATTAGGAAGACCACTAAAGTGCACCAAAAGAAAAAAAAAAAAAATCAATGAATGGGAAAGGGGGATTTAAATCGGCCACGTTTCTCTTTNATTCAAGATGTGTCTGCTTCATGACCTTCCCCGGCACCGAGGTCAAGCTGACGGGCCTGTAGTTCCCTGGATCCTCCCTCTGGCCCTTCTTGTNATCGGCTCAGTTTACTTTTTGTGCCTGTGCTTCTCTTTGGCTGCTTGCCAGGTGCTCTGTGTTGACAACTTGTCAGTGATGATGTCAAATATAAACTTCTTCCTCTCATGCAGATACACTGTTTACTGGGGGATTTGGTCTCCCAACAGTTGCAGATTTTTGTAACACAAAATCCAAGGACAGCTGGTGTTTGCTGAAGTTGGGGGCCAGTGGCTCCTCCAGCTCCGGCTGCACAAGAGTTTCCATTTTATACCTCTGCTTCATAACTCTGTTTTTTCCAAACTCTTGGCTTTTGGACTGATTTTTCTTCCCCCCCCCCTTCCCTCCAGCCTAACTGCTGCCAAAAATGGATTTCATTTTTGGAAAGTTTGAGCAAGGGTAGTTTGTCCATTTTGGAACATGAGAATACTACTCATCATGAAAATACTGGGTTTTTTTTGTTTTCAAGTTAAAATACGTGGAAGTAGAAAGTTAAGATGTTCTGGAAGACATGTTTGGGAGTTACTGAGGAAGAATTAGTTTCGATAATACTGAACTATGGTCTACTGAAGATCATAGGCTATGAGTTCCTAGTTTGTTTTTCTGTCTTCCTAAGCTGAAACATTACGGCAGAGGAAGGAGCTGCCATGTAGGTAGTGATATTTGACAAAATAGGAAATAACAGTTGGGATGATAAAACAAAAATAACTGTCATTCTGACTTTTTTTTTTTAACTTACATTTTACTCCTCTGTCCTAAAAATTGCTAACATTGCATATGTTTACTTTTCTGACTGAGTAAAAAATACAGATCACAGAATCATTTGGTTGGAAAAGTCCTTTAAGAGCATCGAGTCCAACCGTACCTGTCCACTACTAAACCATGTCCCTAAGCACCTTGTCAACCTGTCTTTTAAATACCTCCAGGGATGGTGACTCAACCACTTCCCTGGGCAGCCTGTTCCAATACTTGACAACCCTCTCCATGAAGAAGTTTTTCCTAATATCTAATCTAAACCTCCCCTGGCACAACTTGAGGCCATTGTCTCTCATCCTGTCACTTGCTACTTGGGAGAAGAGACCACCCATCTCGCTACAACCTCCTTTCAGGTAGTTGTAGAGGGCGATAAGGTCTCCCCTCAGCCTCCTCTTCTCCAGGCTAAACAACCCCAGATCCCTCAGCTGCTCCTCATAAGACTTGTTCTCCAGACCCTTCACCAGCTTTGTTGCCCTTCTTTGGACACACTCCAGCACCTCAATGTCTGTTTTGTAGTGAGGGGCCCAAAACTGAACACAGTACTCAAGGTGTGACCTCACCAGTGCAGAGTACAGGGGAAGGATGACTTCCCTGGTCCTGCAGGTCACACTATTCCTGATACAAGCCAGGATGCTATTGGCCTTCTTGGCCACCTGGGCACACTGCTGGCTTATATTCAGTTGTCTGTCAACCAGTACCCCCAGATCCCTCTCTGCTAAGCAGCTTTCCAGCCACTCATCCCTAAGCCTGTAGCGTTGCATGGGGTTGTTGTGGCCCAAGTGCAGGACTTTGCCTTGTTGAGCCTCTTCAATTGGTCACAGCCCATTGGTCCAGCCTGTCCAGATCCCTCTGCAGAGCCTTCCTACCCTCCAGCAGATCCACACTTCCACCCAGCTTAGTGTCATCTGCAAACTTGCTGAGGGTACACTCGATCCCCTCATCCAGGTCATTCATAAAGATGTTAATCAGAACCAGCCCCAACACTGAGCCCTGGGGAACACCACTCGTGACCGGCCTCCAACTGGATTTAACTCCATTCACCACCACCCTTTGGGCCCGGCCACCCAGCCAGTTTTTAACCCAGCACAGAATATGCCTGTCCAGGCCATGGGCAGCCAGTTTCTCCAGGAGAATGCTGTGGGAGACGGTGTCAAAGGCTTTACTAAAATCCAGGTAGACAACATCCACAGCCTTTCCCTCATCCACTAAGCGGGTCACCTTGTCATAGAAGGAGATCGGGTTAGTCAAGCAGGATCTGCCCTTCGTAAACCCATGTTGACTGGGCCTGATCTTCTGGTTGTCCTGGATGTGCTGTGTGATGGCATTCAAGATGTGTCTGCTTCATGACCTTCCCCGGCACCGAGGTCAAGCTGACGGGCCTGTAGTTCCCTGGATCCTCCCTCTGGCCCTTCTTGTAAATGGGTGTCATATTTGCCAGCCTCCAGTCAAGTGGTACTTCCACAGTCAGCCAGGACTGCTGGTAGATGATGGAAAGGGGCTTGGTGAGCACTTCCGCCAGCTCCCTCAGTACCCTTGGGTGGATCCCATCTGGCCCCATAGAGTTGTGAATGTCTAATTGGCCAAGCAGATACCTCCTTCAGTCAGGAGGTATTATATATTATATATACTATATATACTTCAGCTTAAAACGTGTGTTCCTATTAAATTTCTGTTCCTGCCTGGTGCTGGCTTAGTGCTGAGCCTGGTCTGAAGGCATTAGTCCTTCTGCGTGCGGACAGCGGATTGCTATGCAGGTGTTTTGCCAGTGCAGGGCCCTCTGTAGCATCACAGCCTGTCAGGATACCCTGCTTGCACAGCTCTGAGGGATCTTTTCAAGCTTGATCTGAATATACAAATCAATTTGTTCAGTACAGTAGATTTTTTTCAGTCTTCTAATGATGACTTGTTAGAATAGTCTGTAGTACAGGTAGAGCTGGGTCACTAGGGAGAGCTTCTGTTAGCTGCCTATTTAATTTTTTTTACCCTGTTTTTTTTTCTTTCTTTCTTTTTTTATGTGGAGTAATTCAGTAATATCAGTAGTTGTCATCTTGGCAGCATATAAAGAGTAATTGAGATGTTTGGAATGGAAAGTATGCCGTGTCGTGAATTTGTATTGAAAATGGGACCTTTCTGAAATGCATTCATGCAGCTTCTTGCCCTGGTGTCAAAATTACAGTAATTAAGTAATTACTTAAAAGATTTTGCTTTGTGCTGCTTTTATGCAGATTAAACAATGACATGGAGCTACCCACTATATAACTTTCATTTTTGTCAACTTCAAAATGTTAAAGAAGCTTTTTGGAAGGGATGGTTATAAACGTAACAAACAATTTGAGGAACTGAATAGCTCTAACAAGAGTTTTCCCACAGCATTTGAGACATAATAAAAGATTGTGTTCTGTCTCAAGCTTTTGTAACCCATTTTTATTTAAAAATAAAGTAAAATTAATACTGTTCTTTTAAAGCGTGGCATTGTTGTTGTTGCTTTATACTTTGAAGGAAGTACTACGAAATGATATTCAGCTTAGAATGATTTTTTTCTTAACTTGTTATTGTAAATTACACCCAAAATTACAGTTGATAGCCCAGTCAAAATAATTTTACATTTTTAACATTTGGATGGCACCTTTATAATTTAATCAGTTGCAAAGTGCTCCCAGCTCTGACCGTCTTAATTTCTTTATCTCCAGTTTCTCTTGAAGGGAGCGCAGGCTTGGCAGTGGAAGGAGAGAGGTGCCAGGGGTATGTATGCGATAGAGACTCCCTTTTTGGGAGAAATGAAGGCAGCTGGACTGTCGTTGGGCACAGAGCTTGGTGGAGCCACAGAGTTAACAGTTTAAACATGGAGTTTAAATGATGTGCATGGGAGAGACCTGCATATTATGATCTGATGGGGATAATTTTAACGGCTGTATATGAGTAGCCATGGACAGGACACAGTTTCCTTAATCAGCCCAGCACATGGTTTGACTGTAAAACTTGTCTAGCTGTTACCAGACATCTTTCACAAGTTAATCCAAGTTTATCAATTCTAACAGAAGGTGGTTGGAACTGGAATTACTGCTTATTTCACAAATGAGAAATCTGACACTAGGGGTCACAGGACATCTCCTGGTCAATGGCTTTGAGAGGTTAATAGATCCATCTGTGAAAAGGCAGGCTGGCATGGCCCATCTTCTGCAGATGGAAGTGTATGAGGTCAGTCAGGGTACTGCATCCCCACAAATATCACTGGCTAAAAATCATTCCTTTCTCAAATCTGTGGTGCCGATGAACAGTAGGCATACAATAATAATAATAAATGCATGTATATCTGTAACTTTAAAAAAAAGGGTCCTACTATATTTAAGGATATTTTCTTCTGTTACTATTTTCAGATTTATTCACAAGTGCAAAGCAAGAAATGTATTTCATTTGAAAGTTAAAAATTTAATTTTCAAAATGCGTTTCTCCAGGAGCTTGTGGATCCTGTGGCAAGCAGTCTGTAACATGCCTGAGAAACATCCTTGTAGACAGAAGAGCAAGAATGTTATTTACTGAAGATGTGGTTTACCATTACCTGTATCATTCCTTATTTCATTGTCATCATTTAAAAAACAAACCCCATACCCACAGAGTCTTCTGCAAGCACAGATTTTGGCTAAAAAAATCCAACTGTGTTCTTACAAAGAAAATGCCATTTTACACATCACAAAA
The DNA here is from genome assembly GCA_013401315.1 of Balaeniceps rex. Lineage (NCBI taxonomy): Eukaryota > Metazoa > Chordata > Aves > Pelecaniformes > Balaenicipitidae > Balaeniceps > Balaeniceps rex. The sequence continues at coordinate 40,541 of VYZW01054582.1, forward strand.
CTTATCCAGAAAAAGAGGAGAGTGCTCCTTCTCACCATACTGTGTCATCTCTCAAGCAGGCATCTCTGTATCCACTGAAGTGACGAAGAACTGGATCATTTCTCCTGACTTGCAGTTTTATTTGGGGGTTTTGGCATCAGTGGCCTGATCCAGCATGATACCAAGAAACTTTCTGAATGAATGGTGTTTGTGCCAGGTGAATTCGCCTGACCTGTGCTTCACACCTGTGGTTGCCCTTACCATGACTCGTAAAAGCATGAATGAGAAGGACGAGCTGATCTTGTATCATGCTCTGTCCTGTTTCTGTACTTTCCTCCTTGATTATAGCATGGGATTCGGTCAGCTCCATTCACGTCAGTGCGATTACCAAAGCTATTTCAGATTTGCAGTACTGCAGAGCTGTCATACTTTTTCTCACTAAAGTTTGGGGTTTTTTTTGAAGTAGTACAGAGGTATTTAGCTGAATTTCACAGTTCTAAAAACATTGGCAGTTAATCTCTTTTTCCTGTAAGAAGCAATTACTCTTGAATTTTTATGCATCTCAGTAATGTGAAACAATTTCCCCAACTTTTACCATCTTGTTTTACTTTTTTAAACCCTCTTTATTTTAACCTAAAGTGGCCCATTCTTTCTATTAGATAGTTTCATTTGCACATTTTATTAAATTATTCTAATTCTAATACTAATTTATTATAATACCTAATACTTTTAAAAGACACACCGTTCTGAGTTTAAAGAGTCAATTACAGAACTGCGTGCCAGCTTTGATGGGAAAGTTGTAGAGTCTTCCAGCACTTTGACTTTTCCAAAAAAACAAGACCTGGGTGGCATGAATGCCCAAGGTGTGTTCTGCCAGATAACCCATCCAACCAGAGTGATGCCAGACCCTGTTGCCATTGTTGCAGGATTACTTCCATGGTTCAAGGTAGATCATGGATGTCAGTGGCCATGCTACCTCCTTCTGCAGCCTACACTAGCCGTCCTGCTAGCTTTTGTGCGTTGCTGGAACAGGTACCGAGGGATGCGAAAGCCCTTTGGATTCTATTCTGTGTGGTCTGGATGGACTGATGTGTGGGTTCATAAATGCTATTTTTCTTGGCTGCTACAGTCATACATGCTGGATGCTGAGAGCAAGCTTGTATGCAGACCGAAGCATAGTTGTTTTGGGTGTGCTGTGAAAGTTTGCCGTTTTCTCCCATGTTACCATTGCTGCTTTCTGCCAATGTTTGTTTTGTGGCTTTGCACCTAACTTGATTGTGAAAAGGGCTAGTGAGTGGGTTTCTTGAGGGAGGGATTAATCGCAGGTGACTTTACATGGAAGGCATGGTGCAAGAGGGGGATGTTTGGGTTCCCACTGTAGCCTTCCTGTTTATTTCTTAATTAACAGAATAAATACTATTACCTTGGGTTTTCTTGAACGCTGTTGTAAGAAAAAAGTTAGGGTTTTTCAGAGATGTTTCTTTGTAGAAGACGAGTTCTAGTTCTATTGTCAAAGGCCTTGCGTGTGCTGCGATGAGCAGCCTCTGCTCAGTTGGCATGATCCCTGGCAGCGGTCAGCCTGGCCCCATGAAGTCCTGCTTGCGCAGCTCTTGCTTTCCTGTGGGGCTGGATGGGGCTTCCTGGGTTGGGGGTAAATTCTGCTTGGGTGCAAACCACCCTGCGCCAGCCTTCCTTGGCTGTCTTGGGCTCACTTAGAACATCTGCATACTTTTTTACGTCTTGCTGCTGTGAAAGTTGCGTGTGGCTGTGTGGTCCCTGGTGATGGTGCGAGCAAGGGGGCGTGCATACGAGGATGATTTTGGCAGCCCCCGCTTCATTCTGCTGCAGCTGTGGGAGAGCCACACCATCCAGCTACTCAAACAAATGGTGCTGGTTTACTGAAGGAGCTGCAAATAGTTTGCAGCTGATCTGGTCTGGTCTCATAGCTGACCCTGCTTTGAGCAGGAGGTTGGACGTAGGTGACCTCCAGTGGCCACCACCAGCTTGAGTTCCTCCGGTTCTGTGAAAGTTGTTTGTATGGAGCTGTGCCTATGTATTGGATGTTTGCGTGTTACAGTGACAAAAATAATGTGAAAAATCTTTGACATTTTTCTACAGTTTCTAAAGATGCTATAATTTTTTTCTAATTTGCTGTAAACTTACTCATCTTCATCTCACATAAATAGAACAAATTTTTTTTTTTTTTTACTTTCTTAGTCAAAATACTACGGCCAGACATTATTGGCAGAAGTTTACAAGCAACTCAATTTGATTGAATCGGATTACTTTGGGATTGAGTTCCAGAACATCCAGTCATATTGGGTATGTACTGTTAGTTCCCTGACAAATTCAGTACAGTAAAAAGGTTGGGTGAATGCAGTTGCTTGCAGTGTCAAAAGTTTCTAAGTCTGCTGGAGTCTTCTGTAGGATTCTCTCTTTGATTCTTGTAAATCTGCTTCGCTCACCGGAAAAATGACAACTAATAAAGCAGAGGGGAGGAATCACATTCTACTTCTTCTTAAATCTCAAAAACTGTATAAAGCAGTTAAATGGTTGCTGATGTTCCCACTTTCAGGGACATAAATAAAATGCTTCTTCCCTCTGAAAGGGGGAACATCCAACTCGAAGTGTAGTCTATGGAGTACTCCTAAAATCATATTGCAATGTACACTTTTGGTAGTGTTCATGTTTATCTTCAGTTAATTCAGTCTTCAATTAATTTCCCTGAACAGTCATTATGAACCTCTTTCTAATAAATATGAACACCAGCAGACATACAGACCTGCAAGCTTTTTAAATCATTGATCTAGATAAATGCTGACAGTCTGTAAGCCTCCTAGTCGCTTACCCTGTACCTTGCAAAGAGGACAATGCGGCTTCTAGACTATAAAATGTTCCCAAAACTGTGTCTTGTTATTTTTTCTATTGCTTTTTCTAATTTTAGGACTTATATGCAGAAAATATGACTGATAACATAGAGAATGCTAGTAGCACTAATACACACTGCTCTTGAGCCAAGGAAATACAGTAAAGCTTGTTTAGTTTCCGTTTCTTCTGCAAAGCATCCAAAGTGTTTCTGCATGTAATAAGGTTCTTAAAATCCTCAGCGCTCTCTCAGACAGAGTAGTAACTAGTAAGGACCAAACATAATTGTCTCGTTACATTTTTTTGTGTGGAAGGGTAAAAAAACCAAACCAAAACAAAAAAAATTGAGCATCCAGAATACTTTGCATTAGTTTTATGGATATTCCTTTTACTAGAACAACAGTAGTCTTTATTTAAAAATGTGCTTGTTAAAAGAGAAAAATCTGTGGGAAATTAATATCGAGTAAAAATACTTAAGTAGGTAGGTAAGAGAGATGGACAAAGCGTTGAAGGGAAAAAAAGTTGGACCTTGTCATGTTCTCCAGACCTTCTGTAATTCTGTAGCCTGGCTCGTGTCTGCAGTCGTGTATTTTGGCATGATGTCTGTCTTCTTGGCAGTGGTGGTGTGCTTTTGCTGACTTGGCTCTTCCTCTGTCCAGATGAGCTTTAAGCATGGATCAGTGGTTTTTCTACTGATGCATGATAAATGTCAATTCAAATAGATAAATACACTTTTTTTAAAGCAAAGGAATTGCTGCATTACTACAGTGAGGAAGAAATGCATACTCATAAATTACTGCTTTATTTGAATTTACTTTTGATGTTTTCATATTGTATTCAAATACGAATGTCAGTTTGTAATTTTTTTTCTTTAATTTCAGATTTGGCTGGAACCTATGAAACCTGTTATTAAACAAGTACGGAGTAAGTAGTTTTAAAAAGGGAAGTTTTCCTTAATTTGCATCTGCTTTATGTGGATTGCTTTCACAATTACTACTTGATTTACTGGTTATGCTTCCCTAAAAATTGGTGCTTGATAGGGGTGATAGTGGTTCCTGTTCAGGCATGCAAACCTGACGTTTTTAATATGTAGTATGTGGTGGGTGGAATGGAAACTTACTGAAGGTATTATTGTTTCTCTGTGATAAATATCTAGGTAGATTGGGTCAGATGGTGTTACGTTTAAGTGAAACATGGTATTTCCTGTTGGTGAGTTTTTGTAAGTTGTGTTGTCTTACCATGGAAAGAAAAAGGAATATTCTGGTTTATTGCACCCGTTACATGGGAGGAGGTAGCATCTGCAGTCATGAGATCCTGTCTGAGAGCTGATACACCTTTCAGAAGGGCTGCAAAAAGCTGCACTCAGAGCTTGCTGACACACGGGCAATTTCGGCGAGGTGGGTATTCCCATCTCATTCTCAAAAACTCTCCAATGTGCTCAGGAACAGCTTTGCTAAGAGAGCAGAGGTAGGGATCTCCCACCTGGTGGGTGGCTGCAGCTTCAGAGTCCTCTTTGCTTCGGTTGTGAAATTTGTTTCTGCTCTTTGGCCAGGCGGATATTGCAATAGCGATGCTATCTTTGCTTTATGCTACTCTAAAAAGTAATATGAGATGCACTTTAAAGGCTAAAAATAATTGAAGAATACACTATGCTAGTTCTTCTGATGTTGAAAGATTTGATCAAACTTTTTTTCCCCTTAGAATGGGGTTAAGCTGTTTGCTTATTTTCTGTTTCTGATTGTAAAGGCTTTGTGGAAGAACAAGATCTGGAGGGCGTAGTGGATTCCTACTTCTTCTAAAATCTTAATTGAAAAATGTTGAAAATTAGTACCGGGAGGTAGTTTTTAGTTACTCTTCTGCCTAAAACTGGTTGCCAGAAAATAAGAAATCACCAATTCTAGCTAGATTTTTTAACTTTAAGGTCACGGTTTTAACTTTTACCAACATTGTTTTTTAAGCAGAAGAGCCAAACCAGCTATAAAAGAAGGCTTGCTTAGGAGGGTGTATAATACTTCCACTCTCTTCCCCACCGCCCCCCCCCCCAAAAAAAAAAAAAAAAAATTGTTGGAGTGCCATCATTTTATATACTCCATGTGGTTAGGCTTGTTTTGTTTTTCCAGTGCTCCTGGCTGGAAGGAATTATGTCTTAGTCAAAAGATTTGGTGGACCACAGGTCTGTGATGCTGCTTGGTTACTCCTTTTGTATCCTCTTCTATACCATATAAATTGGGGAAACTTGGCCTTAGACCATAGGCTGATGGCTGTGTGTTCCCTCATGGTATATATATTGTTCTAAAATAGTCTAAAACCATGGGGATGTGCTAGAATTTATGGCTGCTCTGCTGCTTGGTGGTCTGCCACCCATGTTGTTGCCAGTGACACTGAAAGATTTCTTTTAAATTTTTTTTAATCTTAATCTGTAGGAGACACCAGTCAGTTGTCTGGCACATGTTCAAGTTCTGAAATAAATTTTAGATCTGTAAAGTTTTGATAGCTCGGGTGAGAGCTCTTGTTTTTCTTTTTATGCTAGTTGAATCCCTTCTGCTGTTTTTAAAATTGAAATGATGACTGTAGAAAGCCTTGAAAATGTTTACAATTAAAACATTAATTGCATGCATAGTAATTTAAGCTGTTCTTTCATTGAATCCAGTAGTTGAGATATGATTGCACAGGAGCATCTTCCTAAGAATTCCTTTGACAGTACTGCTGAATACAAAGCCTTAAGAGGAGAATTAGTTTAACTACTTGATAATGTGGACATTTCAGAAGTAAGGGACTAAGTAAGCTGCAATAATGGAAGGACGTTTACATCTGACAATACAGCTATGCAAGGCTGACCACATCTACCCTTCCTTCAGCCTCTATGCTCACCGGCCACTCCAGGGCTGCCTTTCCCCGGTGCCCCTCTGCCTGGGCTCCCTGGGGGTGGAGGGTAGCAGCTGGATGCAGGTGGGCTAGCCTGGCAGCAATGCACGCAAAAGGCAGTCTGCTCCCTTCTGCATGCCCGTGCTCTGCGTGTGCCTGCTCGGTGTTTCCCAAGGGAAAGTAAAATTCTGTAAGAATGAGATTTAGTGAGTTTGCTCATGCTGTTAAGAAATGCCTGAACTTGGCATGGATCGATGATTGTTTCCTATACTCTCACTTAAAGGAGTTTCATTGAGGTTCTTTGTTGTTTTTTGGGGGTTGGGTTTTTTGTTTGGTTGGTTTGGTTTTTTAGAATTTAATGATTTTGGAGTTAACATTGTAACTTTTAGTCCAGCAGTAGGGGAATGTTAGATGTTATCATGGACTTTAAGGTAATACAGCTCAAACCTGTTAGTTTATGTTGATGGCAATTGCTGTGTAATTGTAGGCGTGCAGTTCTGAGTCTTTGACATGCTCTCTAAAAACAAAAGATCTAGATTATTAGCATTTACTTCAAATTAGTCTTGGCTAATGACCTATTCTGAGATATATAGAACTTTTTGTTGTATTATAAGGATTTTATTTTTGATTAATTTCAAATGAATGCATTCAGTTTTACTACAGAACCACTCCAGAAGGCAAGGAGTTTAGATCCAAACAGGCTTCCTAACAGGCATGCAATCTCAGGTTGGCATTTGTGTACCTTCTCTGAGGTGTTGCCAGTTTTATATGGTGTTGTGTTCACCATGCCTGCATGGGTAATTTTTCCCGACTTCTTTTTTTTGTTGTTCTTGGTTTTGCTCAGATTTGGCTTCTTACAATAAATTCTGCATCTTGGTTAAGACTGGCCCAGTGTTTCTTTTTCTAATTAGAATGGGACTTATTCATAGAGGAAAGGCAAGATCAAAAAAAAAAAAAAAACCAAAACAAAACAAAAAGAGGAGGAGTTGTGCTACAGAAGCAAATATGCAGAATTTATGTTTTTAATTTTTAGTATTTGTTATCATTTAATGTAAGTGGTACTCGGAACACTGCCAAAACTGCTCCTCCAGCAATACTTTCCAGTTGATTGGTGTGAGTAACATGCAGGTCTGCTCTTAACCTTGTGAAGGTCTTCCAAAGGCTTGGAGTATTTTCAGAAATTTGATGTAAAGTTTTATTTTCCTCACTTGGTGTGTCTCAAGAACTGTAAAATCCTTAGTATGGTTTTAGTCTGTGCCAAATGTGACTATAGAGTGTCATTTCCAGCCTCCTTTCATTTCTAGATACTACACTGTAATTGGGATGAGGATTTTTGGTTTTTTTGGTTAAGCTTTGGTAATTCTGGGGTCGGAGGCTAGGAGCTGCTTTTCTGACAGCTGTGGTAGTCTGAGAGTTAGTTCTTCCAGCTACTTGGCAGAAAGCAAAGTTTGTTATTCCCCCGTTAGCAAATGAGAGGGTGAGTGAGCGGAGGAACGTTTGGCATGTGGGAATCGGGTATTCTGGACAGAAGAAATCAGCATACTTTGGGGTTGATGGGGTTAAGTTGGACTTTGTCAAGCTTTAAGAGATCTTGGTGCTTAAAATAAATTAAAGCAGGCTGGCTTGTGCTTACCAACAGGCTCAAACAAATTTGATTTTTTTTTTTTAAAATTTGGCTAAGCTTGCTTTGAAACAGCAGTGGCACGCAGAGTCCTGGAGTGGCTGGGACTGGAAGGCACTTCTGGAGGTCATACGTAAGCAGGGCTGGCTTTGAGGTTCAGTCAGGTCATGAAATAGGTGGATATCCTGCCAATAGCACCCAGAGGAGAAGAGTCTAGCAAGAAGAGGGGTTGCAGTTTTTCCCTTCCCGAGTCTTCCTCTGCCTTTTAGAGGAGGTCCGTCTTTCTGCGGTTTGTCCTGCCTTTCTGCGGCTCCACATGCTCAAGGTGGGCTGTCCTCGCTCCTCGTGGGATGGTGCACGCTGGGGACAGGTCTCAGTCTGTCGCAGTTGAGTGGAGGTGCTGTCAGTGGAGCATGGGGCTGTGGTGGATGAGCGGGGCTCCTCTTGTCCGGGGGATGCCTGCAAATGTGAGATGGATGCTCTGTAAGCAAAGGTTGTCTAGTGCTCTGACTGCCTGCAAAATACTCAGCCTTGTCTGCTTTCAGACAGGAAAAACAACAGCAGAACAGTGATGCCCGGTCATGGCATGGTAAGCAATTGTGGTACCCTGTAGTATTCCTCCAAAAATACTGGTGAAACTCGATTGTGGGCATAGAGTCAGCCAGTTCAGCAGGCTGAGTCGTGACACTGAAACTGTTAACGCGGTCCAGTCGCAGTTGGGTTTTCTTGTTGTAAAATGTTACACAGAGCATTATGGACTATTCCAAATAGTTACTTAGGATTCTGTTTAGATTTAAACATTAAATTAGTGTTCTCCCTGTTGTTGAGATTGACAAGAACAGTGTTAAAAATGGGAAGAAATGGGTATAAATGGGCATGCCAGGAGCAGGTTGCAAATGCACTTTTATGTCTGTGGGGAGCCAGCTGGGTCCAGCCAGACTCATGGATTCAGCTCATCGACAGCTCTGGTGGTGTCAGGTGTTGGGAGAGCCTGTGGGATGCGTTTCCACCCTCCTCCCCTTCTAGGAACCTCTCATTGGGTCATCTGTGATGCCTTCATATGCAGTTCAAGTAGTTGCTTTGGGGTATTATAGCTTTCATGTTGCGCAAAAATATTTTTACAGCATTCAGACTGCAGACTTGCCTTGGAAGTAGTTTAGATAGTTCCTCTGAAAACTAACTCCTGTATCTCCGTTGACATGGACAATCTATACCCCATAGGCCCGCTATGGTTAGCTGGCAAGCTGAAGGCTGGCTAGACTTCATGTGCGTTGTATTTCTGTGCATGTTGGAAAACATAATATGCATGTGCTTATGAAGAACAAGAGTTTTTTGTGAAATGAGTAACTTTTCTTATAGGACCAAAGACTACAATGCTTCGTCTAGCAGTAAAGTTTTTCCCTCCAGACCCGGGTCAGTTGCAGGAGGAGTATACTAGGTAAAGTATTTCTTTGAAGAATTTGATTTGCATTACCTACTGAAACTAAAGGAAGGTAAGAGGAGGACATTGCATGTGTTTCCAACCAGAGCTTACGCTGAAGATGTGCGAAAAAGCACTTTTCATTAGTGTCACAGTTTTAGCAGACACATGTTGGCAGATGACTATTATTGGAAAAAAGGTTTTTTCAAAACAGAAAACAGTGTAGGTTAAGGCTTGCCAAACATCACAGTGTCAAAAGAGACAGGGTGTAGAGGAAATACTCATATTTATAAACAGTACCTTCTATAAAATAATCGGTACACATTTTAATAGATGATTTATCATTTAAACTTCCAAAGTTCACACTTTAAGTATCCTACAACTAGAAAACACACTTTACTGTTTTTGTCTATTTATGGAGTATTTATTGTGGAATTATGGTCTGTGCTTAGAGCTCCAGGTATTTCATAATGCTATTAATGATATGTACACTTTATTGTGAGTGTATTGAAGAAACCAGGATAGCTCAGCCAGATATGCGGAAAACAGAGCATACTTTATAGAAGTCTTTAATACATACTTATAGTACTTTAAAATTTTTTAAAAAAACCCACATGTGTACCTTTTATTATCTTTTTGCCTCAAGAATGTGATACATAATATTTTAAAATTAATTATTTAAAAAAAAATTACTGTTCTCATTCAGGGTATAATTCGGTAAAGAATATTGATCAGTCTGTCAGTTCAAAGGTTTATAGTAATGAGTTGTTGCCAATTTCCTGGAATCCTTATTGCACCTTCTTTCAAGTAAAAAAGAAAGCACAAAAGACTTGGCCAGCATTACATTCATAAAAATATATTAAAATTGGTTTAGGTTGCTAAATCAGTCCTTATCAGCGCTTTCAAGGCTGCCACTTTTTTCTTCTATCCTTGTATGTTTTGCAGACGGCTTATTACTTATAAAAAACTGTTAAACAGAAATCTATTCCCCTCTAGCAACTGATTTGGGAAATACTTTAGTTAAATGTGTATAGCAGTATAAGGAAAGGAAATTTATATTACTGTCTTTGTAGGCTGCTAACATTATAGTCCTGGAAAATACAACCGCTGAGTAAATTAATTGAGTACTAGCAGAAATGCTTGTTATTTTTCCTGACAAGATATTGGAATCAGTGATGTTCTCCCATCCTTGTTCTAGTAGGTAAAATCACTTGAAGTGTTCGTTAAGTTTCTTTCCAGCTAAAAATTACAGCTGCTGTGTGACTTCACAAATCAAACTTGTTAAAAGCATGGTTTTCCTTGTGCTTCCTTGTTCCTGCATGTTCATGTATGCTGATAAATTGCACTGGATTAGTCATGGGTTGTTTGATTTGATTTGACTGTCCTTGGTAGCAAGGCTTTTGTGTTATCTTGTTTTTGGAGAGGGGAAGAATTAGGAGATGGTGGTTTTATAAAGTACTGCTCAGTCGTTTTACTGTTCTTTCACATGTCAAGGTGGTACTTCTAATTTGGGTGCTTGTAACTCTCTCTCAGGTACCTGTTTGCATTGCAAATCAAGAGGGACTTGGCAGAGGAACGACTGACCTGCAGCGACAATACGGCTGCTCTTCTGGTCTCTCACCTTCTGCAATGTGAGTATCTCAACTGTGGTGACATGGGGTGATGTTGCCATTGCTAACCTGAGTTAAATAGCATGCAGTAGCTTTTGGTAACTAAAAGCGTTTTCTGTCTCACAGTATTTCCTTCTGTACATGCAGTAAACCTGTTGATTTTGAACACTGGCATTATCATCAGGGCTAGCTGTGGTGAGGAACAGCTGGTGCTTATGTACAAGATAACTTTGGCTTTGTGGAGACTGTACAAAACCAAACCCCTTGCGTGTTGTCTGTTTTCCCTGGCTCTGCAAACTGGGTCACTAGCCCTCCTCATCTTCCAGACAGCTGCTCCCATTTGCCTCCGTGCTTCCTTGGCTTCATTTCTCAATTTCCCTGTGGCTGGGGGCAGATAAGTGTATAGAGACTGGGCTGAAATAAAACTAGAAACATGCCAGAACAAGTTCAACAGCAGGGTTGCCAGCAGCTTTCCTCCTGCCTGGGAGTGCAAATGGAAATGGGAAGCAATTGATTTCGAAGCACTCCCATGTTGCTGCTCGCTCAGTCTGTAAGCGCCTGAAGACCTAAAAATGTGGCCTTTAAGGTGAGCACGTTGAAAAAGTTGAATGGGTTCAGACACAAAATCAGTTCCAGCAGCAGCCAAATGATACAGTGTTCACAAATCTGTAACCTGAGCTGCAGAAATAGGTTTGTGTGCCTGGCTTGAAACAAAAGCTGTTAAATGATACCTCTTCACACATGCACTGTTAAATAGTTACTAGTTATATAATTCGGCATTGTAATATAATAATACAACCATAGTAATATTAGTTATGGTGATTTTATTGGAAGAGCAAATCTATCTTGTATGTGTGCCATCAGTGAGTGACACAATTAAAATTTGCTCATGATTTTCCATCGTAAGCTCTGCACTCCACAGTGCAGCGTGGAGCTGGTGAGCAAATCTCAGCATCTGGCCTTGCTTAGCTTGCTTCTACCCTACTAGAAAATTGGAAGTGAGAAAGAATATGATTATTTTTAACATAAATTACTTTACAAAAGTGCCTTTCAATTTTTTTTTCTTGTTGTTTCATATGCTGGCTTGATTTTAAATAGGATACTGCTGTGTTCTTTTTAAGAACAGCTGCCTTAGATGAGATTATTAGTTCACTTAGTCCACTCTCCTTTCTCTGACAGTAGTTGGTAGCAGATGCTATGGGGAAGCCCTCAGAAACAGAGCAAGCATATGGTGATACTTCCTTTGCTGCATCCATCCCGTAATCTTTGCATGTGGCCTTTCTAAGTCAAATATTGACTCTGCATCTCTTTGTTTAGTTACCCTTGATGATCTTTGCTTCCATGCATTTGTCTAACTTTTGAATTTGCTTATATTTTTGGCATCCTTCCATGAAAACAAGCTTCACAGCTTAGTTTTTGGGAGGTTTGTAGGATAACTTATATCCTTTTGTCTTTTTAAAACTTTTGCATTTTAATTTAATATTGTAACTTCATATTTTATTATCAGAAAAAGTAAATAACTTTTTTTAAAAGGTATTTATTCGACTTGCAATTTTTGTATACATCTGCCATATGTTCTGCCTGCCTCGTGCTTTTCTTTTCCAAGCCGAAGACTTCTGGTCTTTTCATGTCTCATCAGGTGGAAGCAGTTCCACACTTCTGATTCATGCTGTTTTCTTCTGTAAATCTCTTCCTAAATCCACAGCATCATTTCTGAAAGGTGTGAATATGTGAAGGGGAGACCAAAACTCAAGATGTAGGTGCTGTGGGAATTTATAGTCACATAACATTGCTTTATTTATTTTGGACAATTCCTAAAATCTAATTTGCCCTCTTCCCAGGTAGGCTTGTCCATAACTATTTCACATGTATTTATAAAAATTGAACTGAAATATGCTGGTTTGGTATGGGGTATCTGTGAGGAAGAAATGTTTGGACCACCTCACGGGTCTTCTACAAGTCTCGCATCTTTGACCGTAAAGACATCTAAATTTTGCAAACAATGTTCAAATACTGCCATAATCCCCAGGAAGTCTGCTTGGGATAATTGTGAGTGTTGTGTAAAATGAAGCTGGATACAACGCACATTATGCTTTGATAAGCACAAATTTGAAGCACTTAAAGGAAAATACATTCTGGCTTTTGGGGTCTGCGTAATTCCTTACCATGTATTTTCTGTCATTGTTCCCTTTCCATTGTTTCTTCTTATTCTAACATTGTTTTGTTTTCTGTAATAGCCGAAATAGGGGATTTCAATGAATCAGAGGATCGAGAATACCTTAAAACAAACCAGTATTTGCCAAACCAGGAAAGAATTGAAGGAAAGATTCTGGAGTTCCACAGGAAGCATGTGTAAGTGAGGATTAATGTATACCCTTAATGTATACTCCTGGGGAGCAGATGGACTTGCTTGGTGGAGGTCGAGCACGCTGCACGTTAGGATGATATTAAGATTGTATAAGTTAAATACCATTTACATCTAACAAGAAAAGTTGGATGTAGCAATAGTTACCTAGTTAGGAGAGAGTTGTTGGGCAGTAGTTTTTCTCAAGTGATTTTTCAGTGTACCTTTAATAACACACCAAAGAAAGCTATCATGAGCTTGTAATAATGTTTTTTGGGCAAAATCATTCTTCAGAACTTCCAGTCTACAAAGTTAAAGTTCAGCTTGCCGTCAAATGCATAAGTCTTGCTTTTGTCTAAATAATTAGAAATCAATTGCATTGTACTCATTCTGTACTCACTAAGCATAAAGGAAATGGAGAAGGATGGAGGGAATGGGGGAGAAATAACTTTAATCAGAATTTATGCAATACCTTATCTTACAGCTGGAGTATTTTTGAAATCAGTAAAGTTTATTAGGGACAAAGAAACTATTTGCCACAAATACAAAATTAATTCCAACACACAGTCAGGAACTGCAGAAACGAATGCTTTATTATTTGAAATGCCCGCTTCTCCCACCATGCGCATTCAGCATACAGTAAGGTCGTGTGTTTTATGGTCTAATCTGGCCAGTCTTAAAATGTGAAGATCTACTTGGTGTGTGTAGCATAAAATATTTTGATAAGTAAGAAGATTTGGAGCAGACGGTCTACCATGGTGCTCATGAAAGAGAACTCAACCTACAGGGAGGCTCTGTTGTGACCAAAATACTACTCGGAAGATAAGGGTTTGCATTGCGTGATCTGTATTTGCCACAGCTTTATTCTTTTAGGCTTTTAAGCACACAATGTTAATATCACTGAGAATTTTCAGACTATTACCTGCCATAATGGTCCTAACCTCGCTTGTGCAGTTCTCAGAGTCGACAGGTTAAATCAAGAGGTGTTTGATAAAACGGTGATAGAGGTTTGATTTCACCCATGTCGTGGTTTAGCCCCAGTCGGCAACTAAGC